>JAPFFH010000837.1:0-11004 GCA_029030765.1 Salix suchowensis | reverse complement strand
AAATGAGTATTAGCCTTATATTTCTAACCTTGTTCATATCCAATCCCTTTTAGTTGGTATTAGACTTCAAATTTATGGGTAATAGACTTTTCCCCCAAAAATGATAGAACTTGGTTTTTGGAGGGTGTGTAGCCTTGGATTTTCGGACAAATTGGTTCCGACTTCACGAGCCCCCATTTTAAATGAGTATTAGCCTTAGATTTCTAACCTAGTTCATATCCAATACCTTTTAGATGGTATTAAACTTCAAATTTATGGGTAATAGACTTTTCCCCCCAAAATGATAGAACTTGGTTTTTGGAGGGGGTGTTAGCCTTGGATTTTTAGACAAATTGGTCCTGATCTGGGACGAGCCCCCATTTTAAATGAGTATTATCCTTAGATTTATAACCTTTTTCATATCCAATACCTATTAGTTGGTATTAGACTTCAAAATTTATGGGTAATAGACTTTTCCCCCAAAAATGATTGAACTTGGTTTTTGGAGGGGGTGTTAGCCTTGGATTTTCGGACAAATTGGTCCTCACTCGACAAGCCCTATTTTAAATGAGTATTAGCCTTATATTTCTAACCTTGTTCATATCCAATCCCTTTTAGTTGGTATTAGACTTCAAATTTATGGGTAATAGACTTTTCCCCCCAAAATGATAGAACTTGGTTTTTGGAGGGGGTGTTAGCCTTGGATTTTCGGACAAATTGGTTCTGACTTCACGAGCCCCATTTTAAATGAGTATTAGCCTTAGATTTCTAACCTAGTTCATATCCAATACCTTTTAGATGGTATTAAACTTCAAATTTATGGGTAATAGACTTTTTTCCCCCCAAAAATGATAGAACTTGGTTTTTGGAGGGGGTGTTAGCCTTGGATTTTCAGACAAATTGGTCCTGACTTGACGAGCCCCATTTTAAATGAGTATTAGCCTTAGATTTCTAACCTTGTTCATATCCAATCCCTTATTAGACTTCAAATTTATGGGTAATAGACTTTTCCCCCCAAAATGATAGAACTTGGTTTTTGGAGGGGGTGTTAGCCTTGGATTTTCGGACAAATTGGTTCTGACTTCACGAGCCCCATTTTAAATGAGTATTAGCCTTAGATTTCTAACCTAGTTCATATCCAATACCTTTTAGATGGTATTAAACTTCAAATTTATGGGTAATAGACTTTTCCCCCCAAAATGATAGAACTTGGTTTTTGGAGGGGGTGTTAGCCTTGGATTTTTAGACAAATTGGTCCTGACTGGACGAGCCCCATTTTAAATGAGTATTATCCTTAGATTTATAACCTTTTTCATATCCAATACCTATTAGTTGGTATTAGACTTCAAAATTTATGGGTAATAGACTTTTCCCCCAAAAATGATTGAACTTGGTTTTTGGAGGGGGTGTTAGCCTTGGATTTTCGGACAAATTGGTCCTCACTCGACAAGCCCTATTTTAAATGAGTATTAGCCTTATATTTCTAACCTTGTTCATATCCAATCCCTTTTAGTTGGTATTAGACTTCAAATTTATGGGTAATAGACTTTTCCCCCCAAAATGATAGAACTTGGTTTTTGGAGGGGGTGTTAGCCTTGGATTTTCGGACAAATTGGTTCTGACTTCACGAGCCCCATTTTAAATGAGTATTAGCCTTAGATTTCTAACCTAGTTCATATCCAATACCTTTTAGATGGTATTAAACTTCAAATTTATGGGTAATAGACTTTTTCCCCCAAAATGATAGAACTTGGTTTTTGGAGGGGGTGTTAGCCTTGGATTTTCAGACAAATTGGTCCTGACTTGACGAGCCCCATTTTAAATGAGTATTAGCCTTAGATTTCTAACCTTGTTCATATCCAATCCCTTATTAGACTTCAAATTTATGGGTAATAGACTTTTCCCCCCAAAATGATAGAACTTGGTTTTTAGAGGGGGTGTTAGCCTTGGATTTTCGGACTAATTGGTCCTGACTCGACGAGCCCCATTTTAAATGAGTATTAGCCTTATATTTCTAACCTTGTTCAAATCCAATCCCTTTTAGTTTGTATTACACTTCAAATTTATGGGTAATAGACTTTTTCCCCCAAAATGATAGAACTTGGTTTTTGGAGGGGGTGTTAGCCTTGGATTTTCAGACAAATTGGTCGTGACTTCACGAGCCGCATTTTAAATGAGTATTAGGCTTAGATTTCTAACCTTGTTCATATCCAATCTCTTTTTGTTGGTATTAGAATTCAAATTTATGGTTAATAGACTTTTCCCCCCAAAATGATAGAACTTGGTTTTTGGAGGGGTGTTAGCCTATAGATTTTCGGACAAATTGGTCCCCGACTTCACGAGCCCCATTTTAATTGAGTATTAGCCTTAGATTTCTAACCTTGTTCATATCCAATCCCTTTTAGTTGGTATTAGTCTTCAAATTTATGGGTAATAGACTTTTCCCCCCAAAATGATAGAACTTGGTTTTTGGAGGGGGTGTTAGCCTTGGATTTTCGGACAAATTGGTCCTGACTTCACGAGCCCCATTTTAATTGAGTATTAGCCTTATATTTCTAACCTTGTTCATATCCAATCCCTTTTAGTTGTTATTAGACTTCAAATTTATGGGTAATAGACTTTTCCCCCCAAAAATGATTGAACTTGGTTTTTTGGAGGGGGGTGTTAGACTTGGATTTTCGGACAAATTGGTCCTCACTCGACAAGCCCTATTTTAAATGAGTATTAGCCTTATATTTCTAACCTTGTTCATATCCAATCCCTTTTAATTGGTATTAAACTTCAAATTTATGGGTAATAGACTTTTCCCCCCAAAATGATAGAACTTGGTTTTTGGAGGGTGTGTTAGCCTTGGATTTTCGGACAAATTTGTCTCGACTCGACGAGCCCCCATTTTAAATGAGTATTAGCCTTAGATTTCTAAACTTGTTCATATCCAATCCCTTTTAGTTGGTATTAGACTTCAAATTTATGGGTAATAGACTTTTCCCCCCAAAATGATAGAACTTGGTTTTTAGAGGGGGTGTTAGCCTTGGATTTTCGGACTAATTGGTCCTGACTCGACGAGCCCCATTTTAAATGAGTATTAGCCTTAGATTTCTAACCTTGTTCATATCCAATCCCTTTTAGTTGGTATTAGACTTCAAATTTATGGGTAATAGACTTTTCCCCCCAAAATGATAGAACTTGGTTTTTGGAGGGGGTGTTAGCCTTGGATTTTCGGACAAATTGGTCCTGACTTCACGAGCCCCATTTTAATTGAGTATTAGCCTTAGATTTCTAACCTTGTTCATATCCAATCCCTTTTATTTGGTATTAGTCTTCAAATTTATGGGTAATAGACATTTTCCCCCAAAATGATAGAACTTGGTTTTTAGAGGGGGTGTTAGCCTTGGATTTTCAGACAAATTGGTCCTGACTTGACGAGCCCCATTTTAAATGACTATTAGCCTTAGATTTCTAACCTTGTTCATATCCAATACCTTTTAGTTGGTATTAGACTTCAAATTTATGGGTAATAGACTTTTCCCCTAAAAATGATTGAACTTGGTTTTTGGAGGGGGTGTTAGCCTTGGATTTTCGGACAAATTGGTCCTCACTCGACGAGCCCTATTTTAAATGAGTATTAGCCTTATATTTCTAACCTTGTTCATATCCAATCCCTTTTAGTTGGTATTAGACTTCAAATTTATGGGTAATAGACTTTTCTCCCCAAAATGATAGAACTTGGTTTTTGGAGGGGGTGTTAGCCTTCGATTTTCGGACAAATTGGTCCTGACTTCATGAGCCCCATTTTAAATGAGTATTAGCCTTAGATTTCTAACCTAGTTCATATCCAATACCTATTAGTTGGTATTAGACTTCAAATTTATGGTAATAGACTTTTCCCCCAAAAATGATTGAACTTGGTTTTTGGAAGGGGTGTTAACCTTGGATTTTCGGACAAATTGGTCCTGACTTCACGAGCCCCATTTTAATTGAGTATTAGCCTTAGATTTCTAACCTTGTTCATTTCCAATCCCTTTTAGTTGGTATTAGTCTTCAAATTTATGGGTAATAGACATTTTCCCCCCAAAACGATAGAACTTGGTTTTTTGGAGGGGGTGTTAGCGTTGGATTTTCAGACAAATTAGTCCTGACTTGACGAGCCCCATTTTAAATGACTATTAGCCTTAGATTTCTAACCTTGTTCATATCCAATACCTTTTATTTGGTATTAGACTTCAAATTTATGGGAAAAGTCAATAGACTTTTCCCCCAAAAATGATTGAACTTGGTTTTTGGAGGGGGTTTTAACCTTGGATTTTCGGACAAATTGGTCCTGACTTCACGAGCCCCATTTTAAATGAGTATTATCATTAGATTTATAAACTTTTTCATATCCAATCCCTTTTAGTTGGTATTAGACTTCAAATTTATGGGTAATAGACTTTTCCCCCTAAAATGATAGAACTTGGTGTTTGGAGGGGGTGTTAGCCTTGGATTTTCGGACAAATTGGTCCCTGATCTGGGACGAGCCCCCATTTTAAATGAGTATTAGCCTTAGATTTCTAACCTTGTTCATATCCAATCCCTTTTAGTTGGTATTAGACTTCAAATTTATGGGTAATAGACTTTTCCCCCCAAAATGATAGAACTTGGTTTTTGGAGGGGGTGTTAGGCTTGGATTTTCGGACAAATTGGTCCTCACTCGACGAGCCCTATTTTAAATGAGTATTAGCCTTATATTTCTAACCTTGTTCATATCCAATCCCTTTTAATTGGTATTAAACTTCAAATTTATGGGTAATAGACTTTTCCCCCCAAAATGATAGAACTTGGTTTTTGGAGGGGGTGTTAGCCTTGGATTTTCGGACAAATTGGTCCTGACTCGACGAGCCCCATTTTAAATGAGTATTAGCCTTAGATTTCTAAACTTGTTCATATCCAATCCCTTTTAGTTGGTATTAGACTTCAAATTTATGGGTAACAGACTTTTCCCCCCAAAATGATAGAACTTGGTTTTTAGAGGGGGTGTTAGCCTTGGATTTTCGGACTAATTGGTCCTGATTGACGAGCCCCATTTTAAATGAGTATTAGCCTTAGATTTCTAACCTTGTTCATATCCAATCCCTTTTAGTTGGTATTAGACTTCAAATTTATGGGTAATAGACTTTTCCCCCCAAAATGATAGAACTTGGTTTTTGGAGGGGGTGTTAGCCTTGGATTTTCGGACAAATTGGTCCTGATTTCACGAGCCCCATTTTAATTGAGTATTAGCCTTAGATTTCTAACCTTGTTCATATCCAATCCCTTTTAGTTGGTATTAGTCTTCAAATTTATGGGTAATAGACTTTTCCCCCCAAAATGATAGAACTTGGTTTTTGGAGGGGGTGTTAGCCTTGGATTTTCGGACAAATTGATCCTTATTCGACGAGCCCCATTTAAATGAGTATTAGCCTTATATTTCTAACCTTGTTCATATCCAATCCCTTTTAGTTGGTATTAGACTTCAAATTTATGGGTAATAGACTTTTCCCCCAAAAATGATTGAACTTGGTTTTTGGAGGGGGTGTTAGGCTTGGATTTTCGGACAAATTGGTCCTCACTCGACGAGCCCTATTTTAAATGAGTATTAGCCTTATATTTCTAACCTTGTTCATATCCAATCCCTTTTAATTGGTATTAAACTTCAAATTTATGGGTAATAGACTTTTCCCCCCCAAAAATGATAGAACTTGGTTTTTGGAGGGGGTGTTAGCCTTGGATTTTCGGACAAATTGGTCCTGACTCGACGAGCCCCATTTTAAATGAGTATTAGCCTTAGATTTCTAAACTTGTTCATATCCAATCCCTTTTAGTTGGTATTAGACTTCAAATTTATGGGTAATAGACTTTTCCCCCAAAAATGATAGAACTTGGTTTTTAGAGGGGGTGTTAGCCTTGGATTTTCGGACTAATTGGTCCTGACTCGACGAGCCCCATTTTAAATGAGTATTAGCCTTAGATTTCTAACCTTGTTCATATCCAATCCCTTTTAGTTGGTATTAGACTTCAAATTTATGGGTAATAGACTTTTCCCCCCAAAATGATAGAACTTGGTTTTTGGAGGGGGTGTTAGCCTTGGATTTTCGGACAAATTGGTCCTGACTTCACGAGCCCCATTTTAATTGAGTATTAGCCTTAGATTTCTAACCTTGTTCATATCCAATCCCTTTTAGTTGGTATTAGTCTTCAAATTTATGGGTAATAGACTTTTCCCCCCAAAATGATAGAACTTGGTTTTTGGAGGGGGTGTTAGCCTTGGATTTTCGGACAAATTGGTCCTGACTTCACGAGCCCCATTTTAATTGAGTATTAGCCTTATATTTCTAACCTTGTTCATATCCAATCCCTTTTAGTTGTTATTAGACTTCAAATTTATGGGTAATAGACTTTTCCCACAAAAATGATTGAACTTGGTTTTTGGAGGGGGTGTTAGACTTGGATTTTCGGACAAATTGGTCCTCACTCGACAAGCCCTATTTTAAATGAGTATTAGCCTTATATTTCTAACCTTGTTCATATCCAATCCCTTTTAATTGGTATTAAACTTCAAATTTATGGGTAATAGACTTTTCCCCCCAAAATGATAGAACTTGGTTTTTGGAGGGTGTGTTAGCCTTGGATTTTCGGACAAATTTGTCCTGACTCGACGAGCCCCATTTTAAATGAGTATTAGCCTTAGATTTCTAAACTTGTTCATATCCAATCCCTTTTAGTTGGTATTAGACTTCAAATTTATGGGTAATAGACTTTTCCCCCCAAAATGATAGAACTTGGTTTTTAGAGGGGGTGTTAGCCTTGGATTTTCGGACTAATTGGTCCTGACTCGACGAGCCCCATTTTAAATGAGTATTAGCCTTAGATTTCTAACCTTGTTCATATCCAATCCCTTTTAGTTGGTATTAGACTTCAAATTTATGGGTAATAGACTTTTCCCCCCAAAAATGATAGAACTTGGTTTTTGGAGGGGTGTTAGCCTTGGATTTTCGGACAAATTGGTCCTGACTTCACGAGCCCCATTTTAATTGAGTATTAGCCTTAGATTTCTAACCTTGTTCATATCCAATCCCTTTTATTTGGTATTAGTCTTCAAATTTATGGGTAATAGACATTTTCCCCCAAAAATGATAGAACTTGGTTTTTTAGAGGGGGTGTTAGCCTTGGATTTTCGGACAAATTGGTCCCTGACTTGACGAGCCCCCATTTTAAATGACTATTAGCCTTAGATTTCTAACCTTGTTCATATCCAATACCTTTTAGTTGGTATTAGACTTCAAATTTATGGGTAATAGACTTTTCCCCTAAAAATGATTGAACTTGGTTTTTGGAGGGGGTGTTAGCCTTGGATTTTCGGACAAATTGGTCCTCACTCGACGAGCCCTATTTTAAATGAGTATTAGCCTTATATTTCTAACCTTGTTCATATCCAATCCCTTTTAGTTGGTATTAGACTTCAAATTTATGGGTAATAGACTTTTCCCCTAAAAATGATTGAACTTGGTTTTTGGAGGGGGTGTTAGCCTTCGATTTTCGGACAAATTGGTCCTGACTTCATGAGCCCCATTTTAAATGAGTATTAGCCTTAGATTTCTAACCTAGTTCATATCCAATACCTATTAGTTGGTATTAGACTTCAAATTTATGGTAATAGACTTTTCCCCCAAAAATGATTGAACTTGGTTTTTGGAAGGGGTGTTAACCTTGGATTTTCGGACAAATTGGTCCTGACTTCACGAGCCCCATTTTAATTGAGTATTAGCCTTAGATTTCTAACCTTGTTCATTTCCAATCCCTTTTAGTTGGTATTAGTCTTCAAATTTATGGGTAATAGACATTTTCCCCCAAAACGATAGAACTTGGTTTTTGGAGGGGGTGTTAGCGTTGGATTTTCAGACAAATTAGTCCTGACTTGACGAGCCCCATTTTAAATGACTATTAGCCTTAGATTTCTAACCTTGTTCATATCCAATACCTTTTATTTGGTATTAGACTTCAAATTTATGGGAAAAGTCAATAGACTTTTCCCCCAAAAATGATTGAACTTGGTTTTTGGAGGGGGTTTTAACCTTGGATTTTCGGACAAATTGGTCCTGACTTCACGAGCCCCATTTTAAATGAGTATTATCATTAGATTTATAAACTTTTTCATATCCAATCCCTTTTAGTTGGTATTAGACTTCAAATTTATGGGTAATAGACTTTTCCCCCTAAAATGATAGAACTTGGTGTTTGGAGGGGGTGTTAGCCTTGGATTTTCGGACAAATTGGTCCTGACTTCACGAGCCCCATTTTTATTGAGTATTAGCCTTAGATTTCTAACCTTGTTCATATCCAATAGCTTTTAGTTGGTATTAGACTTCAAATTTATGGGTAATAGACATTTTCCCCCAAAATGATAGAACTTGGTTTTTGGAGGGGGTGTTAGCCTTGGATTCAGACAAATTGGTCCTGACTTGACGAGTCCCATTTTAAATGAGTATTAGCCTTATATTTCTAACCTTGTTCATATCCACTACCTTTTAGTTGGTATTAGACTTCAAATTTATGGGTAATAGACTTTTCCCCCAAAAATGATTGAACTTGGTTTTTGGAGGGGGTGTTAGCTTTGGATTTTCAGACAAATTGGTCCTCACTCGACGAGCCCTATTTTAAAGGAGTATTAGCCTTATATTTCTAACCTTGTTCATATCCAATCCCTTTTAGTTGGTATTAGACTTCAAATTTATGGGTAATAGACGTTTCCCCCTAAAATGATAGAACTTGGTTTTTGGAGGGGGTGTTAGCCTTGGATTTTCGGACAAATTGGTCCTGACTCGACGAGCCCCATTTTAAATGATTATTAGCCTTAGATTTCTAACCTTGTTCATATCCAATCCCTTTTAGTTGGTATTAGACTTCAAATTTATGGTTAATAGACTTTTCCCCCCAAAATAATAGAACTTGGTTTTTTGGAGGGGGTGTTAGCCTTGGATTTTCGGACAAATTGGTCCTGACTTCACGAGCCCCATTTTAATTGAGTATTAGCTTTAGATTTCTAACCTTGTTCATATCCAATCCCTTTTAGTTGGTATTAGTCTTCAAATTTATGGGTAATAGACATTTTCCCCCAAAATGATAGAACTTGGTTTTTGGAGGGGGTGTTAGCCTTGGATTTTCAGACAAATTGGTCCTGACTTGACGAGCCCCATTTTAAATGAGTGTTAGCCTTAGATTTCTAACCTTGTTCATATCCAATCCCTTTTAGTTGGTATTAGTCTTCAAATTTATGGGTAATAGACATTTTCCCCCAAAATGATAGAACTTGGTTTTTAGAGGGGGTGTTAGCCTTGGATTTTCAGACAAATTGGTCCTCACTCGACGAGCCCTATTTTAAATGAGTATTAGCCTTATATTTCTAACCTTGTTCATATCCAATCCCTTTTAGTTGGTATTAGACTTCAAATTTATGGGTAATAGACTTTTCCCCTAAAAATGATTGAACTTGGTTTTTGGAGGGGGTGTTAGCCTTGGATTTTCGGACAAATTGGTCCTCACTCGACGAGCCCTATTTTAAATGAGTATTAGCCTTATATTTCTAACCTTGTTCATATCCAATCCCTTTTAGTTGGTATTAGACTTCAAATTTATGGGTAATAGACTTTTCTCCCCAAAATGATAGAACTTGGTTTTTGGAGGGGGTGTTAGCCTTCGATTTTCGGACAAATTGGTCCTGACTTCATGAGCCCCATTTTAAATGAGTATTAGCCTTAGATTTCTAACCTAGTTCATATCCAATACCTATTAGTTGGTATTAGACTTCAAATTTATGGTAATAGACTTTTCCCCCAAAAATGATTGAACTTGGTTTTTGGAGGGGGTGTTAACCTTGGATTTTCGGACAAATTGGTCCTGACTTCACGAGCCCCATTTTAATTGAGTATTAGCCTTAGATTTCTAACCTTGTTCATTTCCAATCCCTTTTAGTTGGTATTAGTCTTCAAATTTATGGGTAATAGACATTTTCCCCCAAAACGATAGAACTTGGTTTTTGGAGGGGGTGTTAGCGTTGGATTTTCAGACAAATTAGTCCTGACTTGACGAGCCCCATTTTAAATGACTATTAGCCTTAGATTTCTAACCTTGTTCATATCCAATACCTTTTATTTGGTATTAGACTTCAAATTTATGGGTAATAGACTTTTCCCCTAAAAATGATTGAACTTGGTTTTTGGAGGGGGTGTTAGCCTTGGATTTTCGGACAAATTGGTCCTCACTCGACGAGCCCTATTTTAAATGAGTATTAGCCTTATATTTCTAACCTTGTTCATATCCAATCCCTTTTAGTTGGTATTAGACTTCAAATTTATGGGTAATAGACTTTTCTCCCCAAAAATGATAGAACTTGGTTTTACGGAGGGGGTGTTAGCCTTCGATTTTCGGACAAATTGGTCCTCGATCTGGGACGAGCCCCCATTTTAAATGAGCATTATCCTTAGATTTATAAACTTTTTTCATATCCAATACCTATTAGTTGGTATTAGACTTCAAATTTATGGTAATAGACTTTTCCCCCAAAAAATGATTGAACTTGGTTTTTGGAGGGGTTTTAGCCTTGGATTTTCGGACAAATTGGTCCTGACTTCACGAGCCCCATTTTAATTGAGTATTAGCCTTAGATTTCTAACCTTGTTCATATCCAATCCCTTTTAGTTGGTATTAGTCTTCAAATTTATGGGTAATAGACATTTTCCCCCAAAATGATAGAACTTGGTTTTTGGAGGGGGTGTTAGCCTTGGATTTTCAGACAAATTGGTCCTGACTTGACGAGCCCCATTTTAAATGAGTATTAGCCTTAGATTTCTAACCTTGTTCATATCCAATCCCTTTTAGTTGGTATTAGTCTTCAAATTTATGGGAAAAGTCAATAGACTTTTCCCCCAAAAATGATTGAACTTGGTTTTTGGAGGGGGTTTTAACCTTGGATTTTCGGACAAATTGGTCCCTGACTTCACGAGCCCCATT
>JAPFFH010000836.1:0-11009 GCA_029030765.1 Salix suchowensis | reverse complement strand
TTTTCAAATTGATCCCTAATAAATGCCAAACTTTTAGTTTTGTTTTTAAATTGACCTTTGTTTTGACCAATTTTGGTCCTTGTTGTTTTGCATGTTTTGTAAATTGGTTTATGGTCATGAAAATCTCTGATTTTGACCCTCTAATAGCCTTTAGACTTTTAATTTTTATTTTAATTGAACCCTTGATTGCACCGATTTGGTTCAGTTTCAATTGAGTCCCTATTTTTCCAATCTATGCGATTTTTTTGGCTAAATTAGTTTTTAGAATTAATTTCTCTTCAATTATATCTTTAATTGAGAAAAAATAACTTATTAAATAAATAAAAACATGAAGTTGATTTATGTCAAGCCACGGATCACAAAGCCCAAAGTTAGCTTCACCTTAGATCATAGTTGTTGATTCCATTCTGTTCCGGCCGGAACGTGCCGTTCCGTTCAAAAAACCAAGATAAAACGACGTCGTTTTCGTCTCGGTTTTAATTCCGGTTCGTTCCATAAATTCCTGCCAAAACGCCTCGGAATCATTCCGAGCGTTCCGTTTCGGCCAAGAAATTCTTCTCAAGAATTTTAATTATTTTTATTAAATTAATATTTTAATTTTTTTATTTATACATAAAATTCACTGAGCCTAAGAACAGACCCGGTGAGCATGTTTAATATTGACTTCCTGATTTATATTTATAGAGAAAACCCTTTGCTTGGAATCCTATTTAGCCGATGTGGGATAGATTAGAAAATTTTAAGCCACAGACTCTAAGGCTATCCCACTATCTAATGATGTGGGATAGGATTGATTTGTCCAGCTGGACAAATCAATCCAGCAATTTGTCCGCTGGACAAATCAAATAAGCAATTGTAACTGTAACGTTACAACTTGTAACTGTAAGCTTTTATATATATATAATTAAAAAAAATTGTTGCGTCAACTTTGATTTTATAAAAAATAAAAATTATATATTTTTTTTATTTTTTAATTTATTTTATATATATCAACAATATAACCCCGAAACGGCACACCGGAACGCTCCGAAACCGGAACTTTCCGTGCCAATAAAAAAATCAGAACGGCGACCGGAACGGTATTGACAACTATGCCTTAGATAATAATACAATAACTTCTCCTTAGAATTCAATTCTTTGTCGAAAAATTGCTTAAAACTCTACGTTTTCCTTGTGAATATGCTTTAAACATAACTATATTGATGAATTCGAAGGGTTAGAGATTTTAAGTGTCATAAATATCATATATTTATGCAAATATTCATTTTATTTGCTTACCAAGACCAATTCCCAAATGATCATCATATTGTTTATATTTTATATGTGACATCAAGAGGTCCAGAAATGTACACGTTGCATCAATGTAGTTCCGCTCGTTAAATTGAAACAGAACAAACCATTTGATTATTTTATGGGTATACCGTCGTCAAGATTCTTCAGGCACATGATGTTTAGGAAGAATTAACAAAAGAGCTAAAAGAGCTCGGGGTGGGTACTGTAGCGCTAGACACAGTTGCACTGTGGACTGGCCATTTCTCGGCCGTGCGTTGCGGCTGTTCGTCTGCCTTTTTTTTTTTTTCTCTTATGAACAGTGTAAAGGCGAAATTAGCCCCGGTAATAGGACAAAATAGCTGACGGTCTGAGGGTAAATATCGCTGAGGGTCAGGGGCATGAATCTAGTTGCACGCGTACGGACCGGACCGGTCCGGTCCCGGTCCCGTCGCAGCTTTGTTTTTTTTTAATATATTTAAAATGGCTAATTACTATTATGGGCCCGAATAAGACAAAACCATGGATTTCGGTCCGAGGGCTGTCCGGTAATTGACCAACTTTTTTTTATTTTTTTTCCCGTTAATTGTCGAGCGTGTGTCACACGCGCCAACCGGTTTCACGACCCACGCCCGTTTAGGTGGCGCGTGCGGCGTCATACGGTGGACGGAGACGAGATTCCGACGGACGGAGCGGTTCGCCTTGGCGTTATCTTCCTCCCGCGGTGGCGCGTTTACACTCACAATTCCCATGGGACGCGCGTGGAATCGGTTAAAAACGCCGGCCACATTTCTCTCTCTCCCGCACGTCAAAGTGCGGGAGAGTCCCCCAATTTGTGCACCTTTTTACTTCGGTCCCTTGACTTTTGATTTTGTTTTTTTGTCCTGATTTTGGTTGCATAAGTTTTGATTTAGTTCGATTGGGTCCTCCGATTGCAATTGATTGGATGTCAATATTTCAGTTCGGTCCTCCTTCTTTTAATTTTCGGATTCGGTTGAAATTATTCAATAAATACAGTACATAAGTTTTGATTTCTTCAATTGGATCCTTTGATTGAAATTGATAATATATTGAATTTGCATTTTGGCCCTTATAGTTTTAATTTGTTATTTTCATCCCTTGATAAATTGATATTTGTGTTTTATTTTCCATTATTGACATAATAATAATAATAATAATAATAATAATAATAATAATAATAATAATCATTATAATAATAATAATAATAATAATAATAATAATAATAATAATAATAATAATAATAATAATAATCATAATCATAATAATAATAATCATAATAATAATAATAATAATAATAATAATAATAATAATCATAATAATAATACTAATCATAATAATAATAATAATAATAATAATAATAATGATAATAATAATAATCATAATAATAATAATAATAATCATAATAATAATAATAATAATATATTCTTTTTCTTGCTTACTCTTTTGTTAATGTTTATGAGTGTTTTTTTTCCCGAGATAATTTGATAATTTTAATTGTTTTTGCAATAATAACAATAATTATTTTATATCTAATATTACTGGGGATAAAAGACAACTCAAAAACAAAAAATAAACAAATTTACCTAGGTTATCTACAATTAAAAAATGATACAAGTCACTTTTGTCTCGATTACACTGTTCCTTTTAAACGGCAAACAAGTCATTATTATATGTTTTAATATTTATTGCCTATTATCGGCTCAAAATATATAAAAAATTAAAAAAATGACCTCGGATTTTTTTCATGAAAAAATTTAATATCAACATTCTTAAATAAATTTAATATAATAATATGATGAATAAATCTTATAAAATAAAATAAAAACTTCGCTTTGATTTTTAATTTTGTGCTCTTTTGTTCAAGTTTATTTGTTAAAAAAAAAATTAAATTGTGAATATTTAAGATCTAATATTACACGGGAAAAAATACAGATCAAAAAAAACAAAAGGTCAACAAATTTGCCTAGATTATCTACAATTAAAAAATACACGAGGCACTTTCCATTTCAGCTACACTGTTCTTTTTTAACGGTAAATAAGTAATTATAGCACGAAAAAAATTATATTTATTTTGTGAAAAAAAATTCAATATTTTTAGTTATAATGTGTAAGATCTAATATTATTAGGAAAAAAATGCAGCTAATGTTTTTGTTTTTTAACAAATTTACTTAACTTTTCGACAATTAAATATATATTCCTTTTTTGAAAAATATTGCAATGTTTTTATTTATAGTGTGTCAGATCTAATATTATTGGGGAGAAAAGACACCTCATAATTTTTTTTTTTAACAAATTTACCTAGGTTATCTACAATTAAAAAATATAAAAATCACTTCCCATTTCGATCACACTATATAGTATGTGAGACTAAGTATATGTGTTTAATATTTATTTAATATTATCGCCTAAAAATATATAAAGAGAGAAAAAATGACCTACGATTTCTTGAAAAAAAAATTAATATCGGCATTCTTCAAGATATTTAATATAATAATATGATGAATAAATCTTATAAAAAAAAATTGTCTTTGAATTTAAATTTATATTTTAGACCCTTTGTTTTTTCCTTTTAAGAAACGGTGACCTTTTTTCACATGTATTTTTGATTTTTGACTGTCCAACTCAGTTGTTCTTTTTTAACCGGGTTTCTTTTGCTGTTTTGTTTTTTTAACCAGAGTATCCGTGACAACAAATTGCTAATAAATCATTTCACCTTCTTAGCAAATTTTCTAACAAATTTTATCAAAAGTTTGTTAGCAATAGCAATATTCAATCACATTTTGGTTGAAAAAAACTATTTTTAACAGATTTTATCAATTACAATGTACTACTTATATATTAAAATAACAAAATACAACATTTATAAAATCAATTAATTTTCTACATAGATAAAAATGCCCAACGAAGCGGGCCAATCAACTCGTAACCTCTATTTATGTCAGCAATACAAATGATTAATTAATATAAAATATGTCTTCGACACTCTTTGTCTAATTCCTAGTAGGTGCCTTGACTAATTTTTAAACAAGTAATTGGCTCCACTTTTCCGAAAATGTACAAAAATTAAAAGCATATGACATTAATTTGTCAAAAAATCTAAAAAAGGAAAAAGGCATGGTAAAAGGGCTAAAAATACAAAATAAAAATTAATTAAAAATAAATAAATTGTTTTAAAAATAGTTTTAAAATACAATAACAAATCATCTTTCGGTGGGACCAGAGACCATTTCCTTTTCTTTTTTTCAACCGTGGGCAGGGAAAAGGTCGGCTGTCACAATTGCTGTCATGAGCTGAAAGGGAAAGGCCCCAAAAATCCTACTTCTGATAGCGACTGTCGGCATTGCCTTTTCATGCCACGTGTACTGAGGACCCTCTTCGCATGTTAGTATTTGCAATTTGGATTTACTTCACTGTGTTTTTTTTTATTTATTTATTTACCATATCAGCAGTAATTATATTTTCATGCGAAGCTTTTTTTCTTTCAAGATTCTTTGTTGTATTTCAATAATTAACATAATTATAGCTGTAATTCTTAGAAGAAATTTCCGATTCATTTCTTTTAATATAGCACCTACCCATACAACCACCTCGAAGAGGGGGTGTCCCTTTTGAGCACGATGTATACCCTAGGAAGTACGTTGTTCATTGAAAGTCTAACAACAAAATGTAAGTTTATTTTTATTTCATACAAAATTGATAGTAACACTGGATAAATTTTTAGTAATTAATTTCAATGCACAAATGGAATTGGAAGTGCCTATTTTTCAATACAGTTAGGTTTCTAAAAATCCTGAATGGAAGGGTATAATTGATGTTTGGATTAGAAAATTCAAGGATGTGTGTGTGTGTGTGTGTGTATCACATTGCATTAAGAAAATGTTCTACAAATATATTTATATAATATAAATATATATTTTTGATTAGGTTCAAGCAAATATGTTTTGATAATATTCATACCATATTCATTACACTATTCATCAAGCAAAGGTCATAACAAAAAAATAGCAACTTGTTTAGATCCAGCAATGATAGAATCCATCAAAATTTATATTAAATTATAATTTTGATATTGAGAGATGAAATTAAAAATAAAATTGAATTAGGAAAATATGATAAATAGCAATAAAATTTTTTGAATCAAATTTGAAATAAAAGCTAAATAAAATCAAATGATGAGAGATGCAATTCAAAAATTATAAAAGATTTTTTTAAGAAACAAAATAGATAGAAATAAAAAAAATGAATCAAATTTAAAACAAACACTAAATAAAATAAATTGATGATAGATAAAGTTGAGAAACAAAATTGACCTACAATAAATTAATATATATATATATATATGAAAAAAAATAAGAATCATATTATATATATAAAAAAAAACAGGTGCAATAAATCTTGTCTATTTTCCAATGCTACGTTGTCTATTCTTCGTAGCCATACATGTCTCCAACAGAAAGCTCCTAGTACATTTCAAACATCATCGTGATAGGTGATGTTTGATCGATGAAATAGCTAAATTTTATGAAAAAAATATTTTGTTGTAAAGAAAATACTGTATATGCTCTCATATTACACACTAACCCACTTCTTAATTAACATATGAAGCCTGCCGCTTGACCCTGCAAGGAAACTTTCGTAGATTTTGGTTTTCCGTTTTTTTGAAAAAATTAAAAAAATATTTTTTATTTTTTATTTTAAATTAAATATTTAATATTTTTAGATCATTTTCATATGTTAATATTAAAAATAATTTTAAAAGATAAAAATATTATTTTAATATAATTTTAAACAATAAATATTTTTAAAAATAACCTTAATCATACTACTTAACAATCATTTTATGTTTATTATAGCATGTAAATAGGAAATATTGTAATCTCTTTATTATGTGGTAATCTCCACCATTACTATTGTATGTTGCCCTACACATATATATAGAAAGGGTTGGCTAACTATTAGGTTAAGCCTCCTAATTCATTCTCAACTTGGTATCGTAGCCCTATTCCATTAGGACTCTTTTTTTTTCTCTCCCACAGTCGGCCCTAATCTCTTCCTCCCCATGGCTTCCTCTCGCTCGCCCCCGCCGCTGCCACCTTCCCTTCCACCGGCTGGCCGACTCATCACCGGCCAGCCATGCTCGCTCCCCGCCGGCCGAGAGCTTCCTCCACATGTGGAGAATGTGTTTGACTCTTCTTCCTCTCCTTTGCCTCTCATGGGAACACAAAATTCAGCAATGGTTCCCCTATCAAACACTCATCAAATTGTTTCGTTGAAGCTTACGAACACCAATTATCTTTATTGGAGAATGCAAATGAAGCCATATCTCCTTGGTCAAGGTGTTTTTCACTTTGTTGACGGCTCCTTGCCGTGCCCTCCAGACTCACTCGCTTGACGCTACGGCTGCAACTTCTTCCGCCATTAGCCCTTCCTTTCTTCGTTGGAAGCAACAAGACCAACTCATTTTGAGTGCCCTCCTCTCCTCTCTTTCCGTTGATGTGCTGCACCTTGTGGTTGATTGTTCCACTTCGCATTGTGTTTGGCGAACTCTTGAGAAGGCCCTTGCCTCTCCCTCTAATTCTCGCATCATGCAACTCCATGGCTCCTTTCAAGACCTTAGGCAAGGTGATGCCTCGGTTAGCATGTATATGCAGCAAGCCAAAGCATTGTTTGACGAATTGGCTGCCGCGGGACGTCCTATGTCCCTTGAAGACTTCAATCTCTATGTGTTTCGTGGTCTTCGCGGTGAGTTCAAAGACTTGGTTACTAGCCTCATAACCAAGGCCGAACCTCTCTCCTATGCTGATCTTCACAGCCACCTGCTCACTCATGAATTTTTGCACAAAAATTCGTTCCATTCAATGGCTCTCGGCGCTCCATCCTCACCTCCGCCGCAGCGAGCCCACCACCGCTGCCAACGCCACAAAATTCAGCCAACCATGTCATGGTTAATAACAACCGAAATAGGGGGCGTTATAGAGGTAATTGGCGTCCCAATTACAACAGATTTTCAGGCCAAAACAGGGGCCAATCTGCTGCCAATTCATGGCAGCAGCACCGGCGCAACTCAGCAGACTTCAGCCGAACTGGGGTGGTCTCGGACGAGCAGCATGTGCGCTGTCAATTGTGCTCTAACTTTGGCCATTCAGCTCTTCAATGCTCCAATTTTTCGTGGCAGCACACAGCAACCATCCGCTCATCTTGCCGTTGCACATGATTCGGCTGCCGCTAATTGGGTTCCCGGACACCGGCGCGAATCAACACGTAACACCGACCTTGCAACTCTAACCGATTCCGCACCTTATCTTGGTAACGATTTCTTGCATGTTGGTGATGGTAAGGCCCTTGTCATATCCCATGTTGGACGTTCTATTTTACATTCCCCAAAAACGCATGTTTACATTGACTAATGTGCTTCGCGTACCTCACATTACCAAACCGTTGTTATCTGTTCAGAAATTCTGTCGTGATAATCATGTTTATTTTGAATTTCACGATTCTGTGTTTTATGTGAAGGATCTCGTCACCAAGGAAGTTCTTCTTTCCCGGTCGGAGTCATGATGGTCTTTATGTCCTCTCGGAGTCTTCGACTACGCCAATTCCTCAAGCATATTTGTCTTCTTGCATTCCCGCGATCGCCGACTTGTGGCATCGTCGTTTAGGTCATCCAACTCCTCGCATTTTGAATTTATTAGTTTCCGAAAATAAAATTGTTTGTACGTCTAGACGATCGTTTACTCAATGTCAAGCATGTCCTTTAGGAAAATCGTCCCGTTTGTCATTACGACCGACGGGTCACAAAACATCAAATCCACTTGAATTAATTTTTTAGTGATGTTTGGGGACCCGCTCCCATGCTTTCTTCTGATGGTTTTCGTTATTTTGTTATATTTGTTGATGCGCACACTAAATATATCTGGTATTATCCCCTTGTTGCGAAATCTGATGTATTTGCCACGTTTCAACGTTTTCAAACTCTTGTTGAGCGTCAGTTTTCTCGTAAAATTAAATCTGTTCAAACTGATTGGGGTGGTGAATATCGCAAATTAAATAAATTTTTTGAAACCATTGGTATTCACCATCGCCTCATTTGCCCTCATACTCATGAACAAAATGGCACAGTTGAACGTCGTCACAGGCATATTGTCGAAACTGGTCTAACCCTTCTAGGCCAGTGTCATGCTCCATTACGCTATTGGAATTATGCTATGGAATCATCAGTTTATCTTATTAATCGCATGCCTACTCTTGTCCTTCAAAATAAATCTCCTTATGCATGCTTGTTTGATCGCACTCCTGATTATAATTTTCTCCGTATTTTTTGGGTGTCTTTGTTTCCCATTTTTACGTCCATATCATGCTCATAAATTAGATTTTCGGTCTTCTCCATGTGTGTTCTTAGGTTATAGCTCGTCTCATCTTGGATATCGCTGCCTTGATTTAGAGTCTGATCGTATCTATATATCCCGTCATGTTCGTTTTCATGAAAGTGTCTTCCCTTTTAGGAAATCTGAACAGGTAACAACTGCCCCGATACCATCCACTACACCTACCTACCTTCCATCATTGCAACCTCCTCCATACTTGCCTACCCATACCCAAATCACCAGAAATACCAACCCACCTTTGCCCGTTGTTTCATCTGACCCTGCTTCACCATCCCGCACTGCCATACTATCACCACATGCTTGTCGTTCCACTGATTTTTGTGCAGGAACGAGTTCGGGATGTGCAGTGTTTCAGAGCAAAGACACTCTCAGTCCGAAACCGACCCGACAGCAGGTTCACCACCACTGCGGTGCAGCCGAGCTCCTCCCCGAGTTCACCTCCCTGGTCTAAAGCTTTGTGTTGATCTCTCATCTTATCCTCTTCAAAGCACACTCTGTGCATGTGTATCGCTGCTCCTTGTCCCGCTGTTTCCAAACACCCCATGGTTCTTCGTCCGAGACAGCCCAAAGACAGACATTGATCACCACGGCAGCCTCCTCTTCGCACTCCTTTCGTCGGGTAGATACTCCTCCCTCACATGAGCCACTTGTTTTTTAATGATGCAAATAGATATGAGGCTTGGTATAATGCAATGCGTGAGGAAATTCAAGCGCTCCGCGCAAACAAACGACATGGACTTTGGTGCCGTTTCATCCATCCATGAATGTTGTTGGTAGCCGATGGGTCTACAAAATTAAACGCAAATCTGATGGTAGTATTGAGAGGTATAAGGCACGCCCGGTGGCAAGGGGGCTTCACTCAAAGCAGGAAGGTATTGATTACTCGTAAACTTTTAGTCCTCGTTATCAAACAGCAACGGTACGCTTGGTATTCTCCATTGCAGCTTTCGAGTGGTTGGAAAATTCATCGCCTTGACATTCATAATGCCTTCCTTAATGGCGTACTTGATGAAGAGGTTTACATGAAACAACCTCCGTGTTTTGTTGATTCTCGCTCTCCCGAGTCATGTATGTCGATTGCATAAGTCTTTATATGGCTTAAAACAGGGCTCCACGAGCATGGTACACGCGTCTCGAACGACTTCTTATTGTCCATTGGTTTTCGTGCTTCTAAAGTGGACACCTCATTGTTTATCTTCTCCGTTGGTAGCGACATTTGCTATCTCTTGGTTTATGTTGATGATATCCTGCTTACGGGTAATAATGTTGTTTTGCTGCAACGCCTAATTCGGTTATTGAGCTCAGAATTTAAACTTCGAGACTTGGGTGATGTTCATTATTTTTTGGGGGTTGAAGTTCAGACTACTAGCATGGGACTTATGCTTTGTCAACATAAGTATACACTTGACATTCTCACGCGAGCTGGTATGTTATCTTGTAAACCTGTTGACACCCCTATTTCGGCATCCAAAGCCACCATTATGCCTGATTCTTTGTTTCCTGATGCTACTCGTTTTCGGCAATTGGTTGGTGCTCTTCAATATCTCACTTTCACACGTCCGGATATTTGCTATGCTGTTAACCGTGTATGTCAGTTTATGCATGCTCCTACAGAATCTCATTGGGCTGCCGTGAAACGCATCTTGCGTTATCTTCGTGGTACAGCATCACATGGTTTACACATTACTCGCAGCTCTTCTTTTGCTTTACATGGATTTACTGATGCAGATTGGGCAGGTAGTATTGAGGACAGGAAATCTACGGGTGGTTATCTTGTGTTCTTTGGTCAGACGCCGATTTCATGGAAATCGGGTAAGCAACGCATCGTTGTTCTGGGTCTTCGACTGAAGTCGAATATAAGGCCTTAGCAGATGGCACTGCTGAAGTTATTTGGCTTCAGCACTTATTAAAAGACCTTCAGATTCCGACCACCACTGCTCCTATCATTTGGTGTGATAACCTTGGCGCCACATACTTGTCCGCAAACCCTGTCTTTCATGCTCGCACAAAACACATTGAGATTGATTATCACTTTGTCCGAGATAGAGTTGCGAAGAAAGAGATTCAGATCCGGTTTATTTCCTCCAAGGATCAACTTGCCGATGTTTTCACTAAGCCACTTCCGGGCTCCTTCATTTACGACTTTTCAGATTCAAGCTTCGGGTTGATTCTCCACCCTCGACTTGAGGGGGGCGTATTATAGCATGTAAATAGGAAATATTGTAATCTCTTTATTATGTGGTAATCTCCACCATTACTATTGTATGTTGCCCTACACATATATATAGAAAGGGTTGGCTAACTATTAGGTTAAGCCTCCTAATTCATTCTCA
>JAPFFH010000835.1:0-11130 GCA_029030765.1 Salix suchowensis | reverse complement strand
TGTTTTACTTTAAGATAGTATTGAGATAATTATTCCCCTTCTTCTTCATATATTAACTTATATATAAATCCCGTAGGTTTTTGACTGTAGCTCGCACTGTGCACTTAGACTTAATATATTGTTTATTGTGGCAGTGTCGTGCCTGTTCTGCCCTTAATGAGTCCAGCTCTTGCAATTTGTTCCTGGGGGCGTATTTGCCTTTTGCTTTGTTATTTGCTTTGCTTCTTCATTTCTTCATTTCGGACGGAGAGGTCGACCGGCGGTTTCCTCAGGCTTGGGCGGTCTGAGCTGGGCACTTAGACTTAATATATTATTTATTGCCTCGGTTCGCTGGTTCGCTTGGTGGTTCCATGAGGTATGTTTTCTGCTACTGTATTGCGTTGATTTGGGGTTTGTTGTGTGTGCTCCGAGTGTGTTGATGGGTTCGGTTTTTCTGATTATTTTTGCATCTTCTCTCGAGATTTATGCTTTTTCTGGGGTGGGTGTTGGATGGTTGGTGCTGGTTCAAATTTTTTTGGTGTTGTATATTGGATGCAGGGAATTTTGTTAGGTTGGGTTGGGTTCAGGTTCCTTGGGTTTTCTAATTTGTATGTGTTAGGGAGTGGGTTATTGGTTTAATTGGATTATGGTGGGATTGAGTTTTCAATTTTCTCTTGATTCAGTCTCGGTTTGGTCTGGGTTTGGTGTTTAATTGGATTATGGTTGGATTGGGCTTTCAATTTTCTGTTGATTGTGTCTCGGGTTTCAGCTCGGGTTAATTGATTATTGTGTTATTATGTATTCCATTTCGTTCCTTTGTTACTTTTGTTGTTTGGTTTGATTAGTTCGTATGAGCTTTACTGTTGCATTTTGGTTTGGTTACTTTAATTAATGGCTTTACTTGATGTCGTTTCAAATTAATGCATTGATCTGCATGCATGGCAGGATGACATACTCTTATTTTGGCTACTTCTGTGTTGGCGACTCATGCAGTGCACTACGCCATCATTCTCCAGTCTTCGTGTTGAGTTATGTTCCATATATTTGCTTTTTTTATGTTTTTGTTCCCTTTTATGCAATCTTTTCTTTGCTCTGTTTTAGCTGGTTCTTTCTTTTCCTGCCTTCTTTTCTTCTCATTTTTTCCTGCAATCCGTTGAGCAATTAGTTTTAATTCCTTCGGTTTTGTTTTATGAAGCTCTTCCCTGCTCTTTAACACCTTTTGCTGCCAAGACTACGTTGGATCCTTGGTGTTATTTGTGCTGCTTTTGAGGTTAGTTCTTTATGGTCTTTGGTAATTGTTTGCTGGTTTGTTGATTTATTTTTGGTTTTAGCCTCTCATGATCATCCATGAAAATTGTCATTGCTGTCTAGCTTTCAGAAAAACCATGCAGAAAGTTGAAATTGTGTTGTTGCTTTTGAATTGAGGGTTTCGGTCTAGGATGGAAAAATATGAGGATATTAGTTGTCTGGGGAGGCTTTGAATTTCTGTTAGGGTTGAAAAGGTGTGTTTTTTCCACTTTTGATATTTTAATTGTGTCCATATTGGTTGTTAAATGGGAGAAATGGTTGTGGGGGTCATTTTTTACCCCCAAGATTCATTAGGCCTAGCAGGGAGAGGAAAGTAGAGTAGTTTCTTTTCAAGGTGGGCAAAATACTTTTTCTAATTATTTTCGCAAATTTCCATTCAACCTTAGTTTTTGTTCCATTATGATTTTCTTCTCCTTCTTTAATTTGTTTGCTTTTGCATTGTCTGTTATTCGTATCTAGCTTTTGAGCTTGGGTAAACTTTGATGTTTTTTGTCCTTCATACCCTTTGCTTTCTCAAAGACAAGGATCATTAGAGATTTTGAATGATGTATATAGTCCAAATTGTGATGTCAATTTCTCTTATTATCTTTGTCAACATCATCTTCGAGAATGCTCTAGGCCATTTCACTATCGTATTAATAGCAAGCAATTAAACATCTTTTTATATTATTTCAAAATTCATTTCATTCCATGTTAAATTTTAGCCGGTTACCATGGCTAAACATATAAGCTCGGTTCATGCTCTAGGTTATTAGACTATTGCCTCAATCACAACATGTTTAAAATCTTCATATATTGTTTAAAAAATCTATTGTTTGCATATTGACATTCTTGTGGCGATAAAAAAAAAAAAAAAAAACTAAGGCTGAAAAAAACAAGCTAAAACTGCAATCTTCATTGTGATCATGGTTATAATTACAATACACTTGCAAGATTCTGATTGCTATTCATTCCTTTTTTTGAATAGAAAAATATTAAATGAAAAAACAATTTCTTAATAATGAATAGAAAACGAAAGTATTAGATTGGTGTGGAATGAGATTCAAGTTATCATTTGATAGTTTCTGTTGCAATGAAAATTAAATTTTGTTTGTTCCAAGTGCCTGCTTAAGCCTTCAAATATGCTTCATCTATTTTTTCTTCATTTGTTTATTTCAAATTTATTTTCTCACTTTTGTTTCAATCTATTCTTCCCTTTACCTGTTAACATCTATGTGCTTCGAGCTTTTTTCTCCCTTCATCAAACTTGGCCATATACAATGACTCTTTCGCATTGGTTTCTTCTTTGCATATTAGATTTGCTTTATATGCATATTAAAGTTCCTTAATATTGCGCAGCAAATTTCGCTCTTTAGACTTTGCAATTGCATTAGGTCCTGATTTTATTGATATTCATTCCTTTTTTTGGATAGAAAAATTTTAAATTAAAAAAAAAACAATTTCTTATTAATGAATAGAAAAGGACGGTATTAAATTGGGTGTGGGATAACTCAAATCCTTTAGAGTGTACGCGTTCATTATCATTTTCTTCTTTCAACATTGGAGTCCTGGATAACTCAAATCCTTTTGAGATTGTGCTTGATGGATTTCAACATTGGATCATCTTCTTATTTCATTTCAAAATTGAATTGATTTCATATTAAAATCTCTTGATTTGTATATATTCTGTGAGATGAGTTGGAAAAAGCTAGACGAAGAAATTAATTGGGTTTAGGCTTGGGGTAATAAATGAGTGAGAGAGTTATGCTGCTTCAAAAACAGCATGCCATGCAAGTCATTAATGCAATTCTTATTCGAGATAGGTACCAATACTTTGCACTATTGTCAATTAAAATATTGAGAAATTCTTTTGAAAAAGAGATTTTTCAATCTACCGAGTAACTAGATTTGGGTGTTGGAACAATGTTCATTTATTAGAGCAGAAACTGCTATTAATAACCCTTGCAGGAGCTTCCATTGCAGAAAATCTGGTATGGGGAGGGTTCATTTCTAAAAAAAATTGGGTCTGTCTTTGCTTGATTATTTTTTTTCTAAACTTCAACAAGTTTTCATTACCACTTCTAGATCTTACATGTGCGTTCTTTAAAGGCAAAACCAATTGAATACTATATCAGTACATAATAAAAATGTTTCATCAACAACAATACAACACTAGAAAACAACAATGGGCTATATTGCCTTGGAGGAAAAATCTTTCATGGATTTTTTTTTCGCAATCTTAAGGAGATTTTTGACAACAGCTTGGGTGACAATCTATATTAAATGAAAAAATGAATAACTTATAAATAGAAACAAAAGGATTACATTAGGATGAGATGAGATTCAAAACATCATTGAAAGGGTATTATTGTATTGAAATCTGTATTAAAAAAAACATAAAGAAATCAATGTAGTTTTTTTGTTTGGAAATTTAACAATGTCCATATTTTTTTAGGCTTATCTACCAGTTGTGATGTTGCTTTTGCCTTTAAATATAAGTTCCTCAGTGTTTATCCTTCATTACAAATGAGTTGTGCTTTTCTTTTCCTTAATACAAGTGTTCAAATGTTTCAGGAAGGATTGTTGTTGCAAGGTTGCTTTAAAGGTCCAATTATTGGCTGCGCTGATTTTCTTTTACTCCCTCATCTTTTTCGTTGCAAACTTTGGTGCATTGTTACTCAGGTTTTGTCATCCCCATCAACTTATTCTTGCTTTTATTATGCAGATTAATGACGGTTCCTTTGAAAAACATCAAAAATATCTTTTCTATCCATTGATCCAAGCCAGAGTTTGCCGTGTTTGGATGCCGATGCAAAATGGGCAAACAAGTAGCTTCAATTGTCTTTTAGTTGACCACCAGGTTTTTAAATTTTACACTATGTTTTCTCAGCAATTTATGCCATTTTATACTTAGATGTCCTATATACAGTTCTACATCTTATTTACTTTTGCCTTCATATCGTTTATAATTTATAACTATATGTTTTTGTGCATGTATGTTTGTCTCTTTTATTACAATTTTCCAAGATAGTTCATATATCCTCTTAACTCCTTTTCATTTATAAATTACATTAAATACGCTACCATCCGTATTTTGATGTTCTTCCTTTTTTTCCATGTTGTCATAATTTTTTCTGACATTAAATACACTATCTTATTAGCATTTAACAATTTCAACTGCGGCTTAATAATTTTAATATTGTTTTGCTCCCCTTTTTACATGGTAGGGTGGAGCCATACAAGGATCATCTAAAGCGAGAGATGCAGCACTTTTCAAGGTTAACATAACCGAAGGTTGTTATATTGAGATTAAAGACTTCTACACCTATGAAAATCGAGCTGTTAATATTGTGGTTGATCATGAAGCAATTATCGACTTAAAGTCTGATACCAAGATAGTGCATCTCGATTCTGTTAAACATGAAGTGCCACAATACCATTTTCACCTTACTGACTTTGCACATGTTTTAACCAAAGGCAAAGGATCAAGAATTCTTACGGGTATGAAAAAATATTTTCATTAAAAATAAACACCTAATGCATTATTTAACTAATCTCTCGATTATCCTAGATGTTCTGGGTAGGCTTAAAGCAATCCAACCAATTGAAAAAATATTGGTTCAAGGTCACATACTTGAAGATAAAAAAGAGTTCATCATTGAGAATATAAGGTATTTCCACTTCTAACTTTACATTTCTAGCTTATGTTTTTCATTGTTTTGTCTTAAAATCCATTTTTCAAACAGAGGTGAAGATCTATGAGTTACTTTATGGGGCGACATTGCTCGGAGCTTTGATGATAATATCGTTAATGCATAAGAATCTCCTATTATTGTTGTTTTTGCTGGGTTTCGAGTTACAGAATTTCGAGGTTTGCTATATTATTTTTAATACAATAGCATCATCCTTTTGTTACACAAGTGCTATTTTTTTCTAATTGATATTTGTTACTTCTATTTTTGTTACTTACATTCAGGTGCAGCAAATTTAACTGGAACTACTGCGTTGCTTTGGTATTTCAATCCAAATATTCCGGAAGTTTCGCCATATAAGCAATTGTACGTCCCTTATATTCTCAAAATATTTACCATTTCAATTTTACTTAAGCAATAAATTTTTATTATTAACTATCTCAAATTCTATTAAATTCAGTTATAGTCAGATGCCGCTTGATGTGCATAAACTTCCTCAATCTTTGAATGTTGTTGTCTCATTGGATAAACAAATTAATGAAAACCGGAAAACAATTAAAGAGATCTTATGCATGGATCCATATCAGCACAAGGTTTTATTGCTAATGCTTATACGTACTTTTTTAACAATAGTTTTTAGCTTTTATTCTCACTTTTGCCTTGGTCAATGCAGAATATGCATTTCACTTGCATTGCATCTATTACTGATTATGATCTCTTTAATGGATGGTGGTGCAAAACATGCCCAAAATGCACTAAAACACTCTCTGGACCATCAGACAACCTCAAATGCTTTGAACATGGAACTCCAGACTCTGCACCAATTCCATGGCAAAAAATATTAAACACACACTTTATTGTTTCATATAGATTTATTTTTTGATAAAATAACTATTAATTTATTGATACAGGTTTAAAGTTAACTGCATTGTAACTGATGGCAAAGATATTACAAACTTCTTCCTATCTGAAAAAACCGCGGAGAACTTTTTCAACGCCTCAGCACATCATCTGGTTTATGACAAAAAATTTGTTGATCCTTATACAGTGCCACCACAAATGACTCAAGTGTTGAACAAGATGAAAATCTTTCAACTACGCTTTGGTGCTTATAAATCAGCAATCAACAGATATGATATATTTGTTACTAATGTTTTTGATGAAAGCATCAAACAGTCTTCAGTGATTCAGTCAGAACAATTTGGTGTCGAGTCCTCAACCACTCCTACAACCATGATTATTGAAGACTCATCAATAGTTCAAGCGGACACGCTTACTCCACTAACACCACCTAACTGCACCCCACCATCTCAACATCAACAAGACAGTTACCACCCAAAGGCTAAGAAGACTTTGGATTTCACCGAAACTCATTCAGAAAATCGGTTTGTTTTCTTTTATCACAAATTCAATTATATATTCAAATTCAATACTTTCAGTCATTGCAGAAAAATTACATACCATTTACTTTCTTGCATCACCTGCATTTCCTTTAAATAAACTTTCTTATACAATAATGTTCTCTTTTCCTCATTTTTGCAGTCATCTGAAGCAGAAATCAATCATTCTCGATGAAGAAGATGAGCCATCAGCTAAAAGGAACAAAGACAATCTTTCTCCCCCGTCAGAGGTTGCTTTGCACACCAATTATTTCTCAATATTTATCTTCTATTTATATTTTATTGAAATTTCATATATGCTTATTTATTTTCCCATTTGCATTTTTGCTTCTTCTATGAGCATTGATTGGGATAAGGCTGTGAATTTTTTTATTTCTTTGAGGATTTGCTCAAACAAGGATTAGAAATTGCAATTGAAGTATATAAGACTTCACCTAAGTTTGATAATGATTGCTCTGCATAATGTTTTGGTTGACAAACTGTGTATTGTTCGAGATATATGTATATATGTATCTATATATGAAATCTTGGTGTGCAATTTGGCTCTTTTAATTTTTATCTTATGTGTGTAGTGTAAGATGGAGTTTATGAATAAATATGGTCCTGAGCATATTCTGGAATGAATTATACAGTTGATTTTATTAAAAATATATGTGATTGTGCATGAAATGTTATTCAAATTGTGTGCAAGTTGTGTTATGAATAACTTGGGATCTCCTAATATAGGGGAGACTCTGCTGAAATTTCGTTAGAAATTTCGGCGATAGAAAAAAAAAAGACAAAATTCTCATGCTTCATCTACCCTTTTTATAGGGGTTTGTTGTGTTGGTATGGAACAAATAAACCTTGTTGCATTCAATTAGTCTTGAATATTGTTGCTACTGTTTTTACTGTTGATGCCAAATTATACCAAATGCTATAATTTGGCATGATAGTTTTCCATTAATCCAATTTTCCCCCAATAATAGCATTCTCTTCCTTTTTCCTTTTTTTTTTGTTTACAATGATTTTTGCAGCATATGGTGTTAGTTTTTAACTATTTCTTTACTGATTTGCTGTATTTTTTCTTCCATAATATTTCCTAGAATTTTCTATTAGATGACTTCATTTCTTCATCATTTCATTTATGACCTTGCGATTTTTATTTTTTTCAGGAAGATTAACAACAAAATGAGATGTCTCATTTTGAAGAGGGGTTTTCACTTCGTTCTGCACCTCAACATCTCTTTATTTTGCACTAATGTACAAATTGTATAGTTACCGCTCTTTTGTTATCTTTTGTGACACTGCATATATTCCAAAATATGTAACCTATATTTGCGGAACACACTCTTTTATGTTATGGTTCTTAACTTTTTATACATGCTATATTATAAGTTTATCATTATTAATTTAATTATATGATATTATATACACAGCAATGCCCGTGGCAGCACGTGGGCAATATTGCTAGTATATAAATAAAGCATGTATGTTTTGTTTAATCTTTATGTTTGTGAACATCATTGATGACGATGATGAAGTAAACTCACGAAAGCAATCTTATCTTATTACTGCCAAGTAAGGTAATTAAAATACAATTTATATTATAAAGATTCTGATTTCATTTAAATCTCTAATATTATTAAAAAAGAATAATTTTGTTATCAAAAAATCTAAGCAGTTAGGTGAGCCTTTTATTATCAAAAAATCTAAGTAGTTAGGTGAGCCTTTAACATATAATTTATATTATTTCTTAAATCAAGTTATTTCTGAAAGAATTCCATTTAGTAACTCTCGAGCCTGGAGCAGAAAAAAAAAATAGGAAGAAAATACTCTTACACCAACAAGGCTCTTGTTAAATCTTGAGTTAACTAGATAGAGATTAATGAAACGAAAAAAGTGATTTAAAAAACAGCATGAAAAGAAAAATATAATGACAGAGAATTTATGGTTTTTATAAGAAAATAAAATAAACAAAATTTTATTCCAATCATGTAGATGCACTAAATATATTTTACAGTAAATTCATATCATCCAGAAAAAAAGGAAAGGAAAGGCCTGGAGTTACTTTCATCATTTATTGCTTGCCTTGTCATCTCACCACTGCATGGACATGGAGATATTGAAAAGAGGCAAGTGGGTCCATGAAAGTAAATATAAAAATTCATGAATTACGAGGAAACTGAGTATCCAATATTAATTATAAAAACTTTTATAATCTATAAACTCCACACGTATTAAAGAGTTGTTTATGTAGAGGAGATGCATGAATCTCTGTATTTATTCTCTTCGTAAATAGTGTCCTTGCAATATACTTCTTCTCCAGGCCAGGAGTGGCAATGCCTCTTAAACTGGTCAATCATGGTGATTGTATGGTCGAAATGATCCTGAGAATATATATCTATATATATTATGGGCTAATTGCTTTATGTCAATTTTGATTACCATGTGGACCATTTTGCAGGCTTGGATATGTATCATCGGCTAACTTCGTGGTGGGTGCATAGATATTCGAAAGGATAAGTGAAACTCCTGGTGATTTTCTATAATTTATCACAACAAATACGACGCCGATTCATTGTCCACGTTTGGTTTGGCTGTGAACAGATATTTGTGAAAATAATTGAGAAACATTCATAGCACGTCCATATTTTGATTCCCTCTTTCTTGGAACCTGATGATCATCCATTCACAGCGAGTCTTGATCTCGTCTCACCACTTTACGAGATACTTAGAACTCGTACAATTTTTCACATGCATGCCACCTTTTGAAGGAGGAAAGGTAGGCGTGGGCTGGAGGGTGAAGATATCTATGAATTACAGATTATGTCATTCGAATTAGAATAATCGAAACAAGTTGCGCACTTGCTCGATCGCCTGCCTTCGAAAGAGTTGCGAGCTTTGGTGGCTAATTTCATTGCAATGTCACCTTTTCGAAGATCTAAGAACTTGTATCACTTCATTGCCATCCAGCTGGTGAGCTTATCGCCCATCCGAGTGAATCCATCTGACGTCTAATTATTAGGTAATCCGTGGGAGATGCAAATATCTGAAAGGGTAAACTATAACTTGCCCTCTCTAGACCTAGAAATGATCCACTTTGATCCCTGTGGCGTAGAATGTCAATCCTAATTAATGTTTTCAGAAACCCTAACGTGCCTTTTGAAATATGGCTTTTAATATTTTCAAAGTCTGTAAAAAAAAAATATTGTTGGATGTTATCACATGCATAAGAATTCGGGAGGGAAGGTAGGAGAAAAAAGGAAAAAGTGAATGGATAATATGGGAAAATGCAGGCATTCGGTTGGGTATTCAAGACATTGAAGTTTAGAGTAGAATGTTTTCAAACTATAAGGATGCAAGTGGAACATTTCTAAATCTATAGGGGCTAAAGAGAGTTTACCCTACTTGTCTTCGAGATGCCAAATTTCTTAATACAAGTTGCACACAAGGAACAAAACATTTAAAGCATGCGGTATATTCAAACTCACTAAGAAACTATATATTTGAAAGATTGTCATCTACTTTAGATGCATGTTCAGTTATAGTGTATTACACATCAAACTCCTAATTATTCAAAAGCATTTTGATTAATTTATCCAATTTCTATTATTTTGGAAAGATGTTTGCAGATATCTATTAGTGTTGTTATTGTTCTGAAAAGTTTGTCGAGAGTTTTCTCAATATAATAAGAATTGAAAAATGTTAATTTATTAGATGTCCAAATAATTTTAAAAAACCTCGTATGTTGTTTTATATAAATCTTTTCATCAAGATCTCCATTTTAAAAAATCATCTTGACATGTATGTGAGTTGTTTCAAGCTTGTTAATACTTATAATGACTAGTAACATTGACATAAACAAGAGCAAATAATAAAAAGACTTGTTACATGTTAAGACTATCACGGGTAAAAAATACCGTAATTATAAGGCTACAACCAAATTATTCAATTTATATTTATGTAAGTCTTCACTTGCTAAAAGACTATTATAACCATTTATATTAACAAAAAAAAAAACTATAAAACCCGAATAATACTAAATAATAGGAAAAATATTTTCTTTAACTAGGAAAAAAAACTAGAAAAGGAATCATAAAAAGAAATATAAAAATAAAACAGGAAGAAATAAAATTAACCAAGGAAAATATCCATTTTCTTATAAAATACCAATGATCGTTGAGCTCTAATACCAAATTGACATGGATATGAGCAAAAGATAAAGAGGGTTTTTACATCCTCAAATATAAAAATTACCATAATTATAGAAAGACTATAAAATATAATATTTTCATTCATATAAGTCTCCACTTGACAAAAGACTATTACAAACTATGATGGTGGAGTCCTGTTTATCAAAGTAGTACTTACTGGTTGGAACAACTCTTGAGTTGAAGTCATGATAATTTCAATATATAAATGATAGCAGAAAAAATGATAATTAAAATTTTAGCTTCTCAAATGCAAGTATAAAATAGATAATATAAATATATATAACAACCATTAAAACCTAAACATGTTGACTTCTCAAATATTATAGCGAATGTCATCTTGTGAAAATTATCATTACAATATTTTTATGGCCAGAAACTGTGTATATATTATCATTGCAAAATAATATATTAATAGCTAATGATTGAAATGAGGTTAGCATTTAGGAAAAATGTAATTCAATCTCTAATGAAGATTAATAGCAATGACAATGTTTGTTGTATATTGCAAGCACTTTAACAATAACATAAAGAACATCAATTTGTTATAAAACTAAAACAAAAACCTAGCATACATTC
>JAPFFH010000834.1:0-11153 GCA_029030765.1 Salix suchowensis | reverse complement strand
CTAGACAATGCCCCGCACTTCGCCGCGGGCGACACAATATTTTTTTTAATGTAAAAAATATTAATTATATGTATTTTTTATTATAATATAAATTTAGCTAAAATAATAAATATGTACAGAATTCATGTCAAGTGCAAGTTTTTTTTATAAAATATATGAATTTAAAATCGATATAAATTTATCTGTTTAGTAGTTTCAAACGAAATAATCAGCATAAATTTATCATCATCATTAAAAAAGCATGAAAACTCGGATATCTGAATTATTAAGTTCACTGTATTAAGATTAGTTCATTTTATAATTCAATTTAAATCAAACAAAAATAAAATATAAATTGTGAAAATACCTACAATAATCAAATAAAAAAATAAGTTGTTAATTTTCTATCAACAAAAAGACAAAAACATAGATTGAAAATTTATCCTGACGTTATTGCCATTATCATTGCTATTAAAGCTAAAATTATTGCTAACATTACTTCCAAAACAATTAAAATAATTAAATTTCTAAGAAAAAAAAAGCAAAAGATTTTTTATAAAAAAACAATAACTAAAATTATCATTATTATTGCATAAATAATAAAATCATATAATCTAAAGAACAAATAAAGAAACAAAAAACAAAAAAAAAATGAATAAAAGGAAAAATAGAGTAATATTACATTTAAAATAATCACCGATATAAATTAAAATTTCAGTAAAATATTTAAAAAAAATCAAAAGATTTTTATAAATAATAATCACTAAAATTATCATTATTATTGGTTCGGAGATTAGTGAACAAAAAAACGTATAAGGAAAAAAAATAAAAAATAATAATAATTTGTTTGGAGATTAGTCACGGTATGTCCACGCTGGCCTGGATACCCTGATTATCAAAAAACAGATTTGGTCCGAGGAGTAGTGGTGGTGCACTTGAGCTGGCCCGGAGATCTTGGTTATAAGAAAAAAAAAATAAGTGAAAAAAAGAGCTTAAGCTGGCTGAGAGACCATGGTTACAAAAAAATATAAAAAGCGAAAGAAAACAAAAAAAAAAAGTATAAGCATGAAAGCACTGTAGCAATCCATATTGTTTTTAAAAAAAATAGGCCCAAGAATTAGTTGTGGTGTGCCTAAGCTGGTCGGAGATCCCGGTTATAAAAAAATATATATAAGTGAATAAAAAAATTATAAAGAAAAGAAAAAAAATGTACCAGCAGGAAAGCATTTTAGAAAAAAAATGTGGGTCCGGGGATTGTCGTGGTATGCATAAGTTGGCCTGGACACCCTGGTTATCAAAAAAATTTGGATATGGAGATTAATCGTGGTGCATTTAAGTGAGCTCGGACACCCCGATTATTAAAAAACAAAAAACCAAAAAAAAAAAAAATATATATATATATATATATAAGAAAAAAATGAAAAAAAAGAAGTAAAAATACAAAAAAAAAGGCAAAAAAAAAGAAGCAAAAACGGAGGAAAAAAAAAGAAGAAAAAGAATAATTAGAAAAAAAAAAGAAGAAACAAAAAAAGCAAAAAAAAAAATTGTTGCAATCTACAATGCATTGTGTCTGTGTGCACTGGTGCACAGTGATTTGCCCACGGGGTTTATATTATAGGTAATATAATAAGAAAAAATGAAAAAAAAATAATAAGTAAAAAATACAAAAAAAAAGGCAAAAAAAAAAAAGAAGCAAAAACGGAGGAAAAAAAAAGAAGAAAAAGAATAATTAGAAAAAAAAAAAGCAAAAAAAAAAAGAAGAAACGAAAAAAAAAGCAGGAAAAAAACATAAGTAGAAAATAAAAGTAAAAAAAAAAAAAACTGTTGCAATTCACAATGCACTGGTGCACAGTGATTTGCCCACGGGGTTTATATTATAGGTAATAATTAATTATTAACTATAAATATAAAACGCATAGAGAATTTATAGTACAAAATATACAGTGGATTCTCTTATATATGGTGTTATAAATGGACTGTTCATAATTTTTTATAAAAAAACAATTACTCTTATTGGACAAAATTTGAGTCCAAATTGCTGGGGAAATATGAGAAATCAAAGTGAAGAATATGAAGGGAGTGAGTGGCTATAACAAAGTTTGTGACAAAATTTTATTGTAGTTTTTTTATTTTCAAATTCATAAACACTGATTGGACCCTCGAATTTAAGAGAAAAAACAATATTAATCCATAATTTTATTTTTTGATTATTGGTTTGAAAGAAATGAGAGGAACATTGAAATCCCAGTTGAGTGGGACCATGACAATTGGGAATTCGAGGGAGGAAAAGGCTACTTTAATCAGCATTTTCTTATTAATTATTATTATTATGTTGAACCTCTTCAGATTATATTCTTGGTTATTTTAAGTAACATGCAAAGGCAGATGTTTCTTCCTGCTAGTTATGCAAGCATTGACCTTTTGGAGTGACAGCTAGGTTTTCTCTTACATGTTGTTTGAGCAACCATTTGTAATAATAATATCAGGTAATTTTAACCTGGGTGCAGGTGCACTGGTTCGGTTCTAGGTTTGTTCATTAGAAATTATTAATTTGAATTTTGTAAATCTCAGATTTATTGGAGATTTATATAGTTGTGAATTTCAGTATCTGTGAAATTAATTCAGGTACACGCAAGCAATGTTAATAAAAAAAAATCTTGTAATTATTTGTATCTTTTGTTTATTAACCTCATTTGAAAAGAAAAAAAAAAACTTTCTTAAAAAAAATAACATGATTTTTTAGATGGCACTCTATTAAAAAAGTGATATTTGATATCTAAGATTATTGTGATTAGAAAATTCAACATTTCAAATAAATTATTAAATTTACCTGCGCTTGTTTTAACAATAAAATAAAAACAAATCATTTTATTAAGATCTTTCCAACACATGAATATGCATTTTGTTCTTTCATCTTTTTTCCTTGTTATTTATATCAACTCATTTAATAATTTTTTGAAATATCATATTTTTCATCAACAAATCTTAAAATATCATGTTTTTTAATTATGACACTCATCAAATTATGCTATTTAGCCAAAATAAATTTCAAATGGTGCTATTTTACTAAATTTTTCTCCTGCCAATGTTAATTATCAAACAAAAATCTAATTTTGTTCACAATCTATAGTACCATGCCAAAAAAGGAAATTAGTGGGAATAATAACATAAAAGATGCATATGATTCCTAATTCATGACCATCAGAAACAATATTATATTCAGTTAAAAGTTAAAATTTGTTTTGCTTCACAATAGTTTTTTTAGTTTTTTATATCATTTTGATGTGCTGATATCAAAAATAATTTTTTAAAAACAATTGCTACCATAATATTAAATAAGATCTCATTCTCGGAATCCAAAATAAGGTTGGATGCCACATTTATCATTTTTTTACATTACAACTATAATTACATTACATTACAAAATATATTATAATGACGAGTAAAAAAATATTTACAACTTTTATTTCATCCTCAAATTTTTTTACATTACAACCTTTTATTCCTAATTTAATGACCAATTAGTATTTTTTTTATGCGAAAAATCTCACTCATCAGAAAGTGTATTTTGTGGATTCAAGTGAGTGAGTAAAACCCCTGGTTATCTCAAAGTGCATGTCCTGACTTAAACCAAAGACCTGCTGTTCAGATCACAAGTTTTTTATCATAACTCTTGAGAACACCAATTAATATATATTATCTAAAGAGACAAAACTCAACTAAAGAGAACCAGTGCGTAAAATAAAGAGAAAAGAGAAAAGAAACTTCATGTCCTAACTAAAATTAGGGGGGTAGTATTTTAGTTTCAGTCACGATCTCAAAATTATTCTCCTTACATTTGAGTTTTTAAATTTGAGAAAAGATAGAGAAAATATCCTTAAAAAAGAAAAAACAATCATTAATACTGTATTTTCTAATGATAAAACATACTATTACAAATTTCAGAAACAAAAAAAAAGTTTAATGGTAATTGTGTTTTCTCTAGACATCTCTAGAAAAGAGGATTGTACAAAAAACACATGTACATAAATAAAATAACGAGTAGAATTAACCTTAAACAAAATTAATGAGATAAATATTTTCAAGTGTATTTATCATTTGTTTCTTTTATAAAAAAATCTATTTCTCACTCTAGTCTTTAATTATTATTAATAACTCTTATTTAATTTATTAATATATTTTTTAAACATGAACATCACCTTGGCATTTCTTCTATATATAAAAAAAAACTTAGGTTACTCGAAAACGAGTACATAAGATCATCTCCACTATCTTTTAATTATTTAACTTTCAAGATTGAATTGCTCTTGCTTGCTCATCGTTTTTTCCCTTTAATTTAATGTATCCTTCAACAAATCAATTTAAATTATTCATAATTAAAAATATAGGAGACGAATTATTGAAAGTGACTAATATCTTTCAAGACTCGAAGTAAATTAAATTTTATTCTCTTGGTTGGTTAATTTGTAGCTCAATTAATATCTAAGCTACAGCTTTTCCAAGATGTCTCAAGCTCAATTCTCTTTTGTAAAAAGAACAAAAAAGGTTTATATATGAGGAGCCCAACGTCGGTTGCTATTGCCCGTAATCAGGTGAGTTCAACCGGGCTTTTATATTGGGCCGGTGGTCTGAGTAGCCCAGTGTCCGTGGCTGGTGGTTTATTCAGCAAATGGGCCTGAGACGCATGGTTTCTTTTTGGGCCGAAAGGGCTGCTATTGACCCAATGTAAAGATGATCCTCATAGTTCAAAGCCTCCTGCCCTTTCACTCTCTTACCTGTTCACCCTTTTGGGCAGGCGCTAGCTCCAAGTTTTCCATCTAGATGCCAAAGACTATGTACGACTTCATGTTTTTCTTTTGAAAAAGTTTGTTTTTTTATATATTTTAAATCAATTTTTTTTAATATTTTTATATTATTTTCATATATACTGATATCAAAAATAATTTTAAAAAATAAAAAATATCATGTTAATGCATTTCATTTCAAAACGAAAATAAACTTAAAAAACAATACATGCAAAATCACAAAATCTATGTTTAGGAGTGTTATCGAGGTTATTTTTTAAAGTATTTTCCATTCAGAAATGCATCAAAATAATATTTTTTTTAAATTATTTTTAACATCAATACATAAAAATAATATAATAACATTAAAAAAATTTAATTTCAAATAAAAAAAAAAAAAAAGACCCACTTCCCGTCCAAACACAAGTCACCTATCTTTTGATTGTAGCCGTCGTGGAGGCAACCAGAGCTAGCCAAGTGGCCCTGCTGATATTGGACGGGGTCCACCTTAGTGCCTATGAAATGAGCCTATGATATGTACATGTCATTTAATATGCCCATGATGTTTTAGATAATGAGTCCACATTTGCACCTCGTCATTTGCCCTACCACACAGAGAAAGTCCCCTTCGCATGGCTATTTGACGAGGGTTTTTTTCAACATCTACACTTGATTTCAGATGTCTGTCCAAAATGGTTGATTTAGAGAAATTTGTAAGAACGCATCTCGTCCCTACACGATCGTATAATCTTCAAAGTTTGGAGATGGGGACCATGATCTTGTCGAGGTAAACAGTCCAAGGAAGTGGATGGGCGTGTCTTGTAGAACTCGTGGCGTAGAATAGAGTGACCCAACACTATTCCAAAACAGATTTAAAGGATGCTCGAGAGTTTGATTGTTGATGTTTTTTAATTAAAAATATATTAAAATAATTTTAATGCTTTCCAGACAAACAGTTGGATTATCCACCGTCAAATTAAACTCGAGGTATCCATAACATGACAATAATTTTAGATATAAGACTCGTTGAGTTGCTATAAAAAAACCAAACCCTGGACAAAAGTTAATACATTTGAAGGTCATTATTAAACCCAAAAAACAACCTAAGAAACTCAAATATTATTATCATCATCAACAACAATAAATAACCCCAAAAAACTCAAAATTAAGATAATTATCACTCTTGCTCTTTGTTTCTAATAGTTATAGGTACATTAAACATTACACCCTTGCATATATATATATATATATATAAATGGGTTCGAAAATAAATCAAAAATAGCCTTAACCCAAAAATAAATAATATTTTTTATTTGCCTCAAACTGAAATATTTTTCTCCTCAACTAAACACAAACATGCATGATGGTCTCACAATGTCCCCATCAAATCCAATATTCTGCACCTTCAGCCCAAACCAACCTTAAGAAAATCATAATCTTTGGAAGGTTTTTAGTAACCCTATCAATTATAATGATATAAAATATATTAATCAGCTAACTAAAATTAATAACAAACCTAAAAGAGAAGGGGAAAACATTGTATCCCTTCTCACACATCAATATACATTACTACATTCTTTAATAAGTTTTTTTTTTTATTGGTCATCTATTTTTTTTTTATTTCATTCTTCTACACTAGTTAGGATTCAAGGTTAATAATTTATTTTTATTTATTTTTTAATAAAGTTATTACACTTTTTTTAAAAAAAAAAAAATAGGGTTTGATTAGTATTTGATTTCTCAGAAAATTGCCCAGTTTTATCATTTTCTTTAAAAAATAAAAAATATATATGGGGACAACAATTTACAATAATGCTTTTGATTGTGGTCAATTGAAATCTTTTAAATGTTGATCTAATTATTTTTTTTTTCATTTCAAAGCCCTTGAGTTTAATGAAGAAGAGAAAAGGTCACTAGATAATAATAATAATAATAATAATATATAAAAAAGAGTTATTAGGTTTTATTTGATATGTAAAGATCCATTGAGGTATTTTAAGTCTTTATATTGCTAAAAAAAAGTGTGAGCAATCATTTTGTTTTCAATCAATTTTTGCGAGTTAAAAAATTTTTGGAGTTAGATTAATTGTTTTTCTAAGCTGTTTGTGAGATGATTTTAGATAAAAAAAATAGTTATTATTTAAAAAACATAAAAAACTCATCATGATTTTTTAGACAATTTTTTATAGGAAGTGTGGTTAGGATGTTTTTCAAAGATTTTTCTAAAATATTAGAATTATACATTTTTTTATTTTTTTAAAATATATTTTTAATATAAACATGTAATATAAAAATACAGAAATATGATTCAATATATATATATATATATATATATATATATGTGGGCCTGTTTGGCACAGTTGTTGCGGTTGTTTTTGGAAATGCTTTTTATTTAGAAATACATTAAAATGATATTTTTTTTATTTTTTTTAAAAAAAATTAACATCAGCACATCAAAATAATTTATAAACACTAAAAAATTTTTATTTAAATAAAAAAAATCAATTTTTAAATAAACAGCGGTACAATCACAGAAACAAACAGCTCATATTCTTTTAAAATGATCTTGAAATACGGTGCGAAACAGATAATTAATGGTTGAAATCTATGCACAGCAACCGAGAAATCATCTATTTTAGTTTTAAATTAAAAACAAAAGGGGTCAAATGCATGATTTGACATGAAAGCCTAGACGTGATGATTCTTTTTTTTATGTAGGGTTAGATGTCTAGGATTATTTTTTAATATTTTTAATTTTAATTAACTATAGACAAATATTTTACATTATATTTTATTAATCATTAAACTTTGTCATGACTTTGTAGATAATACGAGTTTGCGCTGGCCACGTGTTCTGCTGAGGTTTTTTTTATGTAGTACATTAATTTATTATTATGCGTGTTCTCATTAATTAATTAATTAAAAATTTAATTAGTTAAATTATCATGATAAAATCCATTTTAAATGGATTATTTATTTTGTACATCAAAGTGATTAAATATTGTTACTGTTTGAAATGTTCGATAATTATTTAATCTATAAATTGTCTATGTGCATCGAAGTGCAAGGGAAATGACTCTTATATTTATTTATTGTAAATAATTTATCCAATTTTTCCACTCGTTTTGTCTATTTATGGTTTCATATATTTTTTTGTTTACATGATATTAAATTTAAAATATCATACAAAAAACTGTGAATGTCAATTTTGAACAAATACAACATCGAATATTGAATTATTTTGATTATTGTAGCATTTTAATCATCATGATTCTTAAATTATCATAATTATATAGCTTATATTATAATTATTATTTTAAATAATTAATATTTTGACAATCATTGTCATTATTACAACAATAAATTAATAAACATCACGATAACCAACATCATTGTTTTTATTAATATTATTTCAATTATAATTAGTATTATTATCATTGTTATAATTGTTTTTGTTATTATTGAGATTTTTATATTATTTTAAGAGTTATTGTTATTATCATCATCAAAGCCATAATTAGTTACATCATGAGCACTATAACTATTACAATAAATTATAATCGCTATTATCATGATAATTTATTCTGCTACTATTATCATTAAGATTGTAACACCTTAAATTATTATTAGTAGTAGTAGCACTGTTAATAATAAAAATTATTAATTTGCCCTGGGGAATAAGAAAACTCAAAAACCTTAACAAAAGAGTAAGCAATAAAAAACATATTATTATTATTATTATTATTATTATTATTATTATTATTATTATTATTATTATTGAATATATAATAGAAAAAAATAAAATTACCTCGAAGAATAAAAAATATTAAAAATTATAAAAAAAATATTTAACAAAAAATAAAATTAATGACGAAAGAAAAATAAATATTATTAGCCTTGACAAAATCATTTGAAAAAAAACATCTTAAATGATTATTATTATTATTATTATTATTATTATTATTGCATAGAAAATGAAAAAAACAAAACAAAATTACCTCGAAGAATTAAAAAAAATAAAAAACTATAACAAAAGAGTAAGGAAAAAATAAAATAAATGAAAAAATAAAAATAAATATTATTAGCCTTAAAAAAATCATTTGAAAAACATATAAAATTATCATTACTATTATTGCATAAATAATGAAACAAATTAGCTCCAGGAATAAAAAACTAAAAATTATAAAACAAATTAAGCAAAAAAATAAAATAAATGACAAAACTAAAATAAATATTATTAGCCTTAAAAAACATTTTACTTGAAGAATAAAAAGAAATAAAAAAAGAAAAAGAAATATTAATTTCCAAATGATCACTAATACAAATGAAATTAAGAACTAAATAAAAAACATACAACCACAAAAGAGAGAGAGAAAAAAAAACTAAAACTAAGAAAATATAGATATAAACATAGACAAAAATAAGAACTAAAGCATAAATATATATAAAATAACAAAGGAATTAAATTCAAATAAAACAATTAAAATTATAAGGGCCGAAATAAAAATTAAATATATGATTGATTTCAATTGAATGACCAAATTGAAAAGAAAAAATCAAACTTCTATACCGAAAAAATTAAGATATTTAAAATCAAATCCAAAATTAAAAGAATAAGAACCGAAATGAAAATGCAATATATAATTAAATTCAATTGAAAGACAAAATTGAAAATAATCCAAATTGTTATACTGAAAAGATTAAGGGATTTAATATAAAATCAAAAATTAAAAGAATAAGGACCGAAATGCAAATGAAATATATAATTAATTTCAAATGAAGAACCAAATTGAAACAAATCCAAACTTATATCACATAAATCACGACCAAACAAACAATCAAAAGCCAAGGGACTAAAATGAAGCCACCATAAACATAGGGGCTGAAGTGTCAACTGACCTTTAGTAGAGAGAAAATGGTACAAAAAAGTTCAGACGGCCATCGTTACCTCTCCGGCCATTATAGGCAGCCACACGACCCTCAATTAGGCCGAGGACATGGCGGCGCCTTTGCTGAGAAGTTGAATGAATATTTTTCACCACCATATGACAGTGAATGTGCTACTGGCAAAGAGCGTGACTAAGAAAAACATCGACACGTCTGACGACACGCTAATAGTGACTGCAGGAAAAAATAATTTAAAAATAGCAAATTACCTAAACACCCATATTACCAATTCTTTAATTTTGTCTTTTCGAGGGCATACCTGTATTTATATATTTTAAAAAATTATGAAATACCAGGAAGACCCTGGCGGCAATTCTTTTTTTTTTTTGGTTTTATATGAAGGTAATATGATTATTTTACTATGTAAAAAAATATAAAAAAATCAAAAATACCACCGGTTCAGCTACTGTTTTTTGTCTGTTGAAACGGGTAAAATAATATTTTTATTGTGCAAAAATACACGACAAAAACTAAAATACTCCAAAATATTCTAATAATATCAACCGGTCCCTTGAAAAAGTCATAGATGTCCCTAATTCCCAAAGCAAAATCTGAGGCGCACTAAGAGATAAAATTATAATTACACTATTAAAATTCACAGTAAACTTTGTCTATATCTACAATAAATGACCGAGCTTATTTAGATTTTTGTATAAAATTAAGTGTTTTATGAGAGTATTAATATTATTGTTTTTCATTTTTTATGTTCCCAATAAGAAAAAAAAACAAATGGATGTTCAATTAAAATATTTTTTTATAAAAAAGTTCTTTAATATATTTTGATATTATTTTGTCATTATTTTTTTTTTTTTGTTTTCAATTACAGTAAATCTTACTTTTACGATCGTAATTCGTATTTTTCTTAAAATTTATTTTTTATGTTAAAAGAAATATCTCGTTAACAAAAAACATACACGCTCTTTCATTTTTATTTCTAATCGATATAGTTGCTTTAATTTTTGTTGTTTCTATTCAATAAACTAAATTCTCAGTATAAAAAAAGTCATCTGTTTTCAAAAGATAAATACATGAATAAAAGGAATAACTTCAATAAAAAACAATACGTTTCTCTTCAATGATTTTATTAGTTATCTTGCTTGCAAATTTATGTTTTTGTGCTTGTTCAAATAAAAAAACCATTTTTTTATTAAAAATAATATAATAATGAGTTTATCAAGTTAATTTAATTTATCTTGATCAATTTAAAAATCATTGATTAGATGCTTTTCATATAAAAAGAGTTAAATCAATGCTGGTTTTGATTTTTTATTTTAAAATCAATCCATACTTTTATGAATAGATTTAATCTATAAATGTATAGTTCGTACTTTTAATAAAATTTATTGATGAACGAATGCAAATGTATTATTTGACATTGCATTCCAAAAACACTTAAAAAATATTTATATTTGTATTATTTTAAATTATTTTTTTATTGTTTTA
>JAPFFH010000833.1:0-11324 GCA_029030765.1 Salix suchowensis | reverse complement strand
ATATAATATAATAGAATTACAATAAAAAGCGATGAACTTATAATATAAAAAGTTTAGAACTATAATATAAAAGAGTTTGTTTCAGTAAACATAAGTTATATCTTTGGAATATCCGTAGCATCACCAAAGATGACAAAAGAGTGATAATTATACAATTTGTACATAAGTTCAAAATAAAAAGAATGTTAACGTGTAGAACGAAGCGAGATCCCTTACGTGAAATGAGTCATATCATCCTGTTGTTAATCTTCCCGAAAAAAATAAAAAGACGAATGATAAAACAATTCAAGCAACATACCCTGTAGCGATGCCGCGGGTATTCATGTGTATATAATACTATATAATTAGATTGATAATAATTAACTTATAATATACCGCGGGCATTCATGTGTATATAATACTATATAATTAGATTGATAATGATTAACTTATAATATGTACGGATTTATAACTTATCGTCCAGTACATAAAAAGGTTTGTTGTGCAAACACAGGTTACATCTTATTTTAACCAGCAAAGCAGGTTCCATTTTTTCATGGTTCAAGAAATCAACTTCAGGTCGAAACCAAGCACATATGACATGAACCCACATTGTTTCAATATCAATTGGCTTGAGAGCCCCCCCTACAGAAGCAGGTCTCAAATATAAGAAAAAACCACAGCATTGAGCTATAGTGAACTTTACAGCATCAAAGGTCACTAAATAATATTGTTTTAGATGAATGGCTTTGGTAGTTTGGTGTAGCAGTGCAAAAAATTTGATTCAAATAATCATCAATTCATTATTTATTCATCATCTTTGGAATCAAACGGCTAAATTCCGAGGTGCCAAAGTAAGACAGTAAATTATATTTCAGCAGCAGAATAATATTTCTTTACTTTCATTGTCAAGAAAAGGAAAGAAGCTAACCAAATCAGAACTTCAGTCATCCAATGACTTTAGGAAACCACTTGTAAATTACTACGACCTATCAAAACTTAATGCAAGAGAACATGCCTTTTACAGGGCAAAGGCAACACCCCTCAACTTCAGGAGATTCACATGCTCTGCATACCCATGAAGCAAAATCCTGAACATTCCTTACCCCGTAGCATTCTTGGTGGACAGCTATTTGACACCTGAAAATAAAATTTATAAAGGGAAAAATAGGTCTCGGGCAATGTTAAATGAGTACATTTTTTTTTTTAAGCTTAAAGTAGCACTTAATTTCACTGATCACCCAAATAACACTGAACAGACACAAAGAAATAGGTGAGACCGGGCCTTACCCATTACGGATTATAATTTTGTTATCATCCCAATCTTCAATCCATCTACAAACAGACACATCTTTCCGATGTCCATCCGGCATATATAGGTTCATACATCTAAGGAGGTAGTCAAAAGGTGGAAGTTCAATCTCTGATAAGCAAACAATAACTGGTTGCCAAAGAATAGCTAATTTTTTTTAACATGTACATAGAAACGTAAGAATAAACAAATAGAAGCAAAGGGTGTCAAGGACAAAAACATCAAAGATTGTCCAAAATCAAAAGCTAGATACGAACAACAGGCAATGCAAAAGCAAAGAAATTGAGGGAGGAGGAGAAACTCACAATGGAACAAACACTAAGGTTCAACGGAAATTTGCGAAAATAAATAGAAAAAGTATTTTGCCCAATCTGAAAAGAAACTCTGCCAATTTCTTCTCCCTGCCAGGTGTAAATGAATCCTGGGGGTAAAAAATGACTCCCACAACCACTTTCCCCACTCAACACCCAATATGGACATAATTTAAATATCAAAGGTGGAAAAAACACGCTTTTCCAGATGGTGTACTTTGTCAGTGAGACAAAGTAACTGAACCTAACCAACCCCTGAATCTTGTCTGAAGAGATAATCACATTCCCTTGCATCTTTGCATTCCATCAATATCGATATCCTCTTTTTATTTTTCAGCATTGATTTCACTTTGCTAATTTTATCTCAAACAATTTATCCTGTCACCTGCCTTTTCTTTCTTTTTTTAATCAATTCTCCTAAGTTCGATGTTGTTACTTTCTTTCCCGAGTGTGGCACTAAAGAAATCAAGCATATGACTCGATAATTTGTTGCTCGATTATATGTACTTCCTAGATCAAAGTTATGAAGGAAACGTACTTGCCTGAAATAAATGAAATGTAGCAGAGAATTGCTGCCAAGTTACAATGGGGGAAATTGCTGGATTGAGTTGTTTGTTTGGATTGCTACTTATTGTTTTGCTCAGCACAACATATGCAAGCTTGGTTTCTACTTCCTGGTTTTAATGCTAAACCAGTTGCCTAATCAATTTTATCTCTAATTTCAAGGAATATCTCAAGATTTCTTCTGAATATGAGTCGCTACTTGCTAGTTTGTTGCAGAACATTTAATGATCTTTGATAATTATGAATGTGGATGATGATTTTTTCAAAGACTTTATTGAGATGAAAGTAAAGTGTGAATTCAAAATCTAACCAGCTCAAAATGCAAAGGCAGTTTTTATAGGAGTAATCAAATACTATCAAACTGAAAATAACATTTTTGTGGTTAGCAAATAGAAGTAGATACCATTCATATAATCCTCAAAGCCAAAATCTTCCAAACTTCCTGTCAAAGCCTCTAGTCCAAGCATTGAAGATGGAATTGGTCCTGGTGGCCTCTGGAATCTGCAAAATTCACAAAGATAAATAATGCAAAAATAGCAGCACATTCTGACAACTGTAAAACTTCTAATAAATTATGTGTGCATTTGTGTGTGAGCGAGCCCGCAATCCAGGAATTTGGAAAAAATTTGGGATACAACATGCAAATGTGCAAGTAATGAATGAACTTCTATGATCTAGTTTTCAGAAGAAGCAACATTCCCATACCTTGAGTTGATGTATCCCTTTCAGCATGAGTGCATAGTAATAACTATACAGTGCCAACCCATTTAATTTTCCAATATACAGTGTGTAACATGCTATTCTTAATTCATGATTGTAAAGATAGGTCAAGAAAATATAATCCTGTTTTTAATAATAAATATGAGCCCCTCAAACCAAGTAGTAACCCAGGATGACACCATAGACAGAATTTTACAATTCCAAATGGGAAGGATTGAAGTGCAGATGATCCAAATTCACATCAATAACGTACTCAACCCTACGAAGTTGAACACTCCTGCCTAATATGGCTCTAAATGTAGCACCATGAAACCCTCATGGCCCCCTACCAACAGCCAAACTATATGTGAAAATAACAACTCCATACTAATTGTTACTCTCTTTAACACATTGTTCAGATCTCCAACCCTGAAGTTCACATCCAATCACTACACAATAAGCATCTTCAATAAACTAAAAGTAATGTTCAGCAAGATCCACCCCATTTCAGCCTTTATGCCCTTATACTAACCTAAAGTTAAACAAAGCACTTGAGCTAAATTTCCCTAATCTCGCAACTTAATGCACAATCTCGTTGCACTTTTCGGATAAAAAAAGGTCCGAGAATACAATTAAAACTGAAATTTACAACAAAACAAAAACCTTCTTTCAATTTTTCTCGCAACACGCACAAAAAAGAAGCAAAACCCGTGAAGCAGATCACCGGAGAAAGGTTATTTATTTAACAAAGAGTCAAATCAGTCAAAAACACATACCTAGAAAGCATCCGCCTTCGATACCCATCCGAACAGGAAAAAGTCGCCCCATAAGCGCTTGCAAGCGTTATTCTCTTCATGTCCTCTTGATTTTTCTCCACCTAAAGAAAACCCTAAAATTATTACCGTCTTAAACATAAGGAAACTAACTTTAATTTCAACAATCTACTTCAGACAAAACCCTTAAGCCCCATTATGAATTAATTTATTACCTCTAAACCAATAAATAAGACGATCAAACCCAAGCAGCCCGACCCCAAGAAAACCGAATACCGAGCACAAAAAATGAGAAACCCAATAAAACCGAACATGAATTGAAGGGGAAAAAACACACAATCAATTACAAACACAATCAATTACCAACACCCATACCAGAAAGAACATGAATCGAAGGAGAAGATGGAAAAAAAATGAAAAAAATAAACACGACCCGAAGAACCCAATGTAAAGAAACGGAGCAAAACCAGAAATTGACGCAAAGAAGGAGTGAAAATCATACCTCATCGAACCCGAAATCAACCCGCGAACTGCCATCCCCGACCGCCTGACCAGCCCTCACCAACTGGACCGTCATCGCTCTCCGGCCGAAACCAAAAAAGGTCAAGAACCCAAATTGTGTTAGCCTGTGTTTTTGAAAGAGACGGCAGAGACGAAAGGAAAAAAACAAAAAGAACCAGCTCGCTCTCTGGCCAAAAAGATGAAAAACGAAAAGAATTAGCTGTTTTTTTAAGCCATGGAAGAGACGAAACACGCCCCGAAGAAGACACAAAATCAGCCAGCTCATGAAGGGTAGAAGCGCCCTTACACTGCTCCAGTCCACAGTGTTTACTGAGGGGAGCTACAGTGTTTTGGCCACGCCCTTTATTGTCTTGGTAATTTTGACTTGTCATAATTAAATCTATCTCAAGATTTTTTTTCTTGAAAATCACAGAGAAGGGTGTCGTAACCATGGTCTCTTTTGTAATTATTTTTTTTATTCTTTGATGTAATTTAGATTTTTTAATTATTTATGCAATAATAATAGTTTTAGTTTTTTTTTTTTTTTTTTACTTACTCTTTTGTTAAAAATTTAAACTTTTTATATTCCTGAAAGTAATTTGATATATATATATTTTTTAACATTAACAGTAATGATAATTTTATTTATTATAATCTTGATAAGAATAGTAACATTATTAATCATAATAATGATAGCTATTGTTATTTATTATAATGGTTATAGGGCTTATGGTGTTAATAATTATTGCTTTGATGATAATAATAACAAAAGGTCATAAAATTATATAGAGCATATCAATAATGACATAATAATAATAATAATAATAATAATAATAATTTTGATTATATTAACAATTATGATAATAACAATGAAAATAATAATCCAAATAATTCATTGGTCTATGTTGTTTTTGTTAAAAATAAACTTTTACAACCTTTTTATATATGATATTTTAGATCTAATATCACGTAAATAAAAAAAAATACGATGTAACACTTAAACAAAATGTGTAGAAAAACTTGGCCAATTTATCTACAATTGAAAAATATATGAGCTACTACCCTTGCACTTCGCCACAGCCAGAACTAAATTTCTTAACATGTGGAAAAAATTTTAACGATCCGATATTTGTTTGCTATAATACTATACATCTTAGCGAAATAATCACCCTTAGCGAAATAATCAACCTACAAAACTTTTGATTATTTAGTTTTTTTTAATATTTTCATTTCATTGTGGATAACATGTAAAAAACAATTTAATGATCCTATAATTTTTTTTTATAATGCTATACATCTTAACTAAATAATCAACTTACAAAATTTTCAATTATTTAGTTTTTATATATATTCATTTTACTATAGATAAGACTTTCAGAGTACTGATAATAATTTTTTTTATACTTTTTTCCTGAAGAATAAGTGAGGCTAATTATAGATTGTGATAATTTTATCATATTAACACCTTAAAATATGTATAAAAAATGAATTAACTTTTTTTCCTTAAAATCTCAAATTAATTTAATCTCAGTGTTCTGAAATACTTTTAATATAATAATATGAGAATTTTTTGTAATTATACATTAAATAATTAAAAATTTTAGAGAAAAAATATTTTAAACTAGAAATATATCAAGCTACAGATAAGCTAAACAAAAGAAAAAAAAACATAAGGATAATAAATCATTAAAAATAAAAGATTTACTATACATGCATGAAAGAGAGTTTCACTCTCATTTCACACTACTAAAGCTAAACTTTCTCGATTTTTTAACGCAAACTGCATTTAATACAAATATAAATAACAATAAAAATTAAAAGTCAAAACTAAGAGTATGAATACATAAATCCAAACTAAAATAATTGTCTATAGTGAAAATAAGCCCCGCCATCAACCAGCCGGGTAGAAAAAACAAATAATTAATGTTTAAGAAATTTATTTTATTGCAATTATTACATAAGTAGTTAAAATACAACCAAAAATCAAATTATTTGTTGCAAGAAACATATCGCTTATCTGTGCTAAACTTAATCAATTGCAAGTTTACTATGTGTTGGTGAAATAATTCACCAAATAGATAAAATATACAAAACAATCAATCAATTTGTTACAGAAAGCAAATAGCTCATATTTAATGAATTTTATCAATTATAATTTTACAATGTGCCAATTAAATTATTTCTTAGACAATTATAACACGCTTAAAAATTAATCAATTTGATGCAAAGAGCAAATAACTCATTTTTAATAGATTTTAATCAACTAGAGTTTTGTTATCTACCAATTAAATAATTATCATAACAGTTAAAACACGTCTAACAATAAATCAATTTGCTGGGGAAAAAAAAACTAATCTTCAAAAAGCTTTAAGAATTATAGTTTTGCTCTCTACCAATTGAATAAATCGACTACCAATTAAAAGAAGTTCATCCACAAATGCATTGACTGCAAAATATAATGAACTCATCTGCAATAAGTTATCTCCATTGCAGTTTAGCAATTTGTCTATTAAATAATTATGCATCCAATTAAAACAATAGCAACAATAAATTAAAACAATAGCAACAATCAACCAATCCAAAAAAGAAAACAAATAATTAATCTGTAATATATTTTAGGAGTTGTATTTTTGTCATTTGTCAAAGAAATTATTTGTAAAATAGTTCAAACATGCCCAACAAACAATAAATATGTTGCAGACAACAAATAACTCATCTTTAGTCAATTTGATTAATTTCAATTTTGTTATCTACCAATTAAATTATTACCCAAGCAGTTAAAACAAGATCACCAGTCAAATTATTTCTTTCGTAAAACAAATCATTTATTTGTGCTAAATTTCATCAATTACAATTTAATTATTTGCTAATGAAATAATTCATCAAATAAATAAAACATATACAATAATTAATCTGTGTGCTACACAAAACACATATCTCATTTTCAATTAATTTTATCGATTATAATTTTACAATCTATTGATTAAAAAATTATCAAAATAATTAAAATAATAACAACATTCAATCACTTGATACAAAAAAATAAAAAACCCTATTTTTTAACTGATTTTATCTAATATAATTTTAAAATAACCATTTAAAACACACATAAAATCAATCGATTTTCATATTAAAAAAAAAAACTCAACAACGCGGTCAAGGAATCTCGTAATACTCTATTGCTCGTCCACAAATCCCTCACAATGGAATGAAAAATAATAAATAAAGAAAGAAAGCGAAAAAAGGGCCCAACCGGGTTCGAACCGGTGACCTCTTGATCTGCAGTCAAATGCTCTACCACTGAGCTATGGACCCTGTATTCTTGACTGGTAATAACTATAATATATCAATAAATCAACTCCATAACAATGGCCGATTGTTAAAGAGGGGGCTACCATGGTTCTAGCTATTTTCGGTTTTGCCCACAAACAGTATGTATTATCAATTTTGACTTCATAATTAAATCTATCTCAAGATTTTTTTTCTCTTGAAAATCACAGAGAAGGGTGTCGTAACCATGGTCCGTGCAAGATTTTTACATTGCTAACATTCATTACATCATGAAAATCCCATTCTTTGTTCATACGTGTTTTAGCCAGAGGAGGAGAGCAGAAGCATTTATTTATTTATTTACTTAAAATATAATAAAAATAATAAACAAAACCTCCTATCCCCAACTCAAGGCAGTCAAAATCGAGATTTTGACACGGATCGGAAAGGGTTCCGAAAAATCGGATCGTAAGATCGGATCGTAAAATCGTAGAAAGATCGTACCCGAAATGTCCGTACAAAAATCGAAAAATCGTAAAATCGTGTGAGAAGAAAAATCGTAAAATCGTGTGAGGTGAGAAGAAAAATCGTAAAATCGTTTGTAAAATATTTCTGAATATAAAATAGCATAATTATGGACATAAAACTTAATTAGTTTAGGTTCATACATGATGTAAAATAACTTTTTGAAGTAGAAATGTCCGTACAAAAATTATTATTTTTAATTATATTTAAATTTAAAAAATGAATTTAAATATAATTAAAAGACCCACAGTATTTGAGATTTGAAATTTAAACTGTTTATTTTATGTTTTTCAAGTAATTGTATATTTTTTTTATGGTTGTTGTATTTGAAATTAATTAATGTTATTTATTATCTTAAATTAATAGGATTTTTTTAAAATTATTTTTTATGCTAATTATTATTATTATTATTATTATTATTATTATTAATTATTATTATTATAAGTTTATAACCCCTCCTCCCCCGTATAAAGTATAAACCTACTTGGCTACTTTATTATTATTATTATTATTATTATTATTATTATTATTATTATAATAACTACTATAAAAGCCCCCCCCCCCCCCAGACATAACCCTAAAGCACCTTCATTTGCGCCGCCGCTCCCTAATTCTCTATTTCTCTAATTCTATTTTTAGCCTAAATCCCTAATTCTCTATTTCTCTTCTCCTACGCCGCCGCTCATCTCCTCATTCTCTTCTCCATTTCCGTATGTGTGAGTGTCTGCTGTGAAAAATAGAAAGGAAAATTTCAAATGAACGAAGAGTCGAGCTGTCGAAGAGTGAAGGAAGCTGCGAAGGCCGAATTCATGAAATCGTAAAATCGGTCCGATTTTTACGATTTCACGATTTTGACCGATTTTTCTACGAGTTTGACCGAGTTTGACCGGGTTTCGGTTTTTCTACCGGTTCAACCAGGTTTTCGGAGCCAACTCGCAAAATCGTACGATTTTGCGAGTTGGCTCGCGATTTTGACTACCTTGCCCCAACTCCCACGTGGCAGTCAAACACGCCCTATCTCTTGGGCACGCGTGGGAAAAGATTTGTTTTTTTTTTATATATATATATAAAAAAAAATAGGCTTATCCACTTTGGATTTTCAAATTCCAAATTCAAAGCTAAAGCTTCTCACTTTAATGGAGTCAAATTCCAGATCCAATCCAAAACCAACCTCTCTCTTTGTCTCTGTGGAGCTCAAGATAATCCCTTGTATGGTTTCATGAAGATGGCTCTGAGGATTGTGTACGGGGCAGTGTTCCTCTCCTTCTCATGTTCCTGCTTCAAGCTTCTCCATCTCCTTCTCCACCCTGTATTCTACTTCACCTCCTCATGATTTCTTTCAAGCTCTTAAGCAAGAAGCTTAAATGGGCTGATCAGGATTTACATCTTTTTTGTTTAATTTTTTCTGGATGAAAGTGTATTATTATATGGAGAATTGAATGAGTAAATTTTAGATTTTTATAAAAATTATATATTCGACTCAAATTCAAAATTTATTGTGCAGATCGAGCCTTATCATGCCTTCTTTGATTAATTTGCACACCTTTCTTTCTATCCATGATGGGTTGAACTTTCAAGTGCTCAACTTTTACAGCCACAAGTACTGCAGCTTGACGAAGGTCAGCTTCCCAGTTTAATGAGAAACATTTTCTTGTCTGAAGTTTATGTATTTATTTCTCTTTGTTTGGCAATAAATTGTGATTATTGTTAATTGATTTTCATTTAAGAATATAGTAAGATGAAAACTTTGACTGTTAAATTATAAACTCCGGCGTGACGTTCAAGCATCAAGGGTTCAAACTAAGCAAGCTTGCTTGCTCGGCATGGTTGTCGCCTGGAAAATTCTACCCTTGAATTCGTCTTGTCTGGAATGCGTCAAGATCTCAGGTTTTCGTTAACTTGCTCTCTTGCCCACTTTTCAAATAATAATAATAATAATAATAATCAACTATATTATAAAATTATATTTTAGTCACGGTAGTGATAATGTTATTAAAATTGTTTTTTTGACATGATATGAAAAATATAATGTAAAATCAGATTTTATTAATTTTCGAGTTTAGCTAAAATATATTGATTCATAAAATGATTTTAAAATTTAACTTCGTATTTTGACTTTCTTGAATCTTGATAACGACCATGGCCGCTTTATTTGGCTTGACTAATTTGTTTTAGTCAGCTAAATCATTAATTGTCAACCACCACCCCCACTACTTTTTTTATTTATATGTTCTTGTTTAAAATATTCTAGTCGAATCATATGCAATTTAAATATAAATTAAGTTTCTAACTCTTGTTAAAAATATTTTCCTTTTCAATTTATCCTATAATCTTTAATTTATATACCAATTACCCCTGAACTTTCATCGAAGTTTCTAACTCTTCATCTCCTTTAACAAAACTGATGATGTGACTATTTATTTCTTGTTTTAATTGACCCTCTAAGTTTTTTTAATTACATATAGAATTTATGATTTAATACAGTTTAAAGATATAAAAATCATTAATAATAATAATAATAATAATAATAATAATAATAATAATAATAATAATAATAATAATAATAATAAGGAGTTAGTGATATATATACAAGAAGGATAAAACTATCAAAACATAAGAATTGTTCAATAATATTTTAAAAATAAAAAAGTTCACAATTACCCACCATTAAGTTTTTTGCAAATAAAAATATATATTTAAAAAAATAAAGTTATATTATTGTGTAAGTAAAATAGTTATTTTTGAATGAAAAATATAATATTTAAATGAAGAGATTTGACTTAAATAAGTATATATAGAAGAATTAAATATTATACAATAACATAATAAAAACACAGTGTAATTATGGAGTTAGTTGAAACGGCCTCTTCTAGAAGCTGTAGCGGTTACGTGCATTACTAACTTCTCGCCGCTATATTCTATGGGTTTATTATTTGACTATTTTGGTCTCGCAGAAAATGACTATTATTTTAATAAGTTCAATACTAGTTGTGTTTTTTTAAAGTGATTATTGTTTAAAAATATATTAAAATAATATATTTTTTTACATTTATTTTTATTATTAGTAAATCAAAATAATTTAAAAATATTAATTAATTTTTTTTAAAAATTTTAATAAAAGAACTGGTTAAATTTTATTTGGAGGCATTCTTTAATCACATGTCTTGCAATTTACAATCTTAACCATAAAACTTAAGTTGGAAACTTGCAGGGAGTAGATTCTTCATATGATATCAAATTCAAAGTATATACATGAGGGTTAATTGAACTTTGAAGTCAATGAACCAACAAATTTAAACACAAATACTACTAAAAATAGATCATGGGTTCAAAATAAATAAAATAAATCCGATGAATTTTCCTTTTAAAGGTGGCTAATTAATTAGCATT
>JAPFFH010000832.1:0-11349 GCA_029030765.1 Salix suchowensis | reverse complement strand
GAACAAGGTTAGAAATCTAAGGGTAATACTCATTTAAAATGGAGCTCGTCGAGTCGGGACCAATTTGTCTCGAAAAATCCAAGGCTAACACCCCCTCCAAAAAACCAAGTTCAATTATTTTTGGGGGGAAAAGTCTATTACCCATAAATTTGAAGTCTAATACCAACTAAAAGGTATTGGATATGAACAACGTTAGAAATCTAAGGCTAATACTCATTTAAAATGGGGCTCGTGAAGTCAGGACCAATTTGTCCGAAAATGCAAGGCTAACACCCCCTCCAAAAACCAAGTTCTATCATTTTTTGGGGGAAAAAGTCTATTACCCATAAATTTGAAGTCTAATACCAACTAAAAGGGATTGCATATGAACAAGGTTAGAAATCTAAGGCTAATACTCATTTAAAACGGGGCTCGTCGAGTCAGGGCCAATTTGTCCGAAAATCCAAGGCTGACACCCCCTCCAAAAACCAAGTTCAATCATGTTTGGGGGAAAAGTCTATTACCCATAAATTTGAAGTCTAATACCAACTAAAAGGGTATTGGATATGAACAACGTTATAAATCTAAGGCTAATACTCATTAAAAATGGGGCTCGTGAAGTCAGGACCAATTTGTCCGAAAATCCAAGGCTAACACCCTCTCCAAAAACCAAGTTCTATCATTTTGGGGGGAAAAGTCTATTACCCATAAATTTGAAGTCTAATACCAACTAAAAGGTATTGGATATGAACAAGGTTAGAAATCTAAGGCTAATACTCATTTAAAATGGGGCTCGTGAAGTCAGGACCAATTTGTCCGAAAATCCAAGGCTAACACCCCCTCCAAAAACCAAGTTCTATCATTTTTGGTGGGAAAGTCTATTACCCATAAATTTGAAGTCTAATACAACAAAAAGGGATTGGATATGAACAAGGTTAGAAATTTAAGGCTAATACTCATTTAAAATGGGGCTCGTCGAGTCAGGACCAATTTGTCCGAAAATCCAAGGCTAACAGCCCCTCCATAAACCAAGTTCAATCATTTTTGGGGGAAAAGTCTATTACCCATAAATTTGAAGTCTAATACCAACTAAAAGGTATTGTATATGAACTAGGTTAGAAATCTAAGGCTAATACTCATTTAAAATGGGGCTTGTGAAGTCGGGACCAATTTGTCCGAAAAATCCAAGGCTAACACCCCCTCCAAAAAACCAAGTTCTATCATTTTGGGTGGGAAAGTCTATTACCCATAAATTTGATGTCTAATACAACAAAAAGGGATTGGATATGAACAAGGTTAGAAATTTAAGGCTAATACTCATTTAAAATGGGGCTCATGAAGTCAGGACCAATTTGTCCGAAAATCCAAGGCTAACACCCCCTCCAAAAACCAAGTTCTATCATTTTGGGGGGAAAAGTCTATTACCCATAAATTTGAAGTCTAATACCAACAAAAAGGGATTGGATATGAACAAGGTTAGAAATATAAGGCTAATACTCATTTAAAATGGGGCTCGTGAAGTCAGGACCAATTTGTCCGAAAATCCAAGGCTAACACCCCCTCCAAAAACCAAGTTCTATCATTTTGGGGGGAAACGTCTATTACCCATAAATTTGAAGTCTAATACCAACTAAAAAGGATTGCATATGAACAAGGTTAGAAATCTAAGGGTAATACTCATTTAAAATGGAGCTCGTCGAGTCAGGACCAATTTGTCTGAAAATCCAAGGCTAACACCCCCTCCAAAAACCAAGTTCAATTATTTTTGGGGGAAAAGTCTATTACCCATAAATTTGAAGTCTAATACCAACTAAAAGGTATTGGATATGAACAACGTTAGAAATCTAAGGCTAATACTCATTTAAAATGGGGCTCGTGAAGTCAGGACCAATTTGTCCGAAAATGCAAGGCTAACACCCCCTCCAAAAACCAAGTTCTATCATTTTTGGGGGAAAAGTCTATTACCCATAAATTTGAAGTCTAATACCAACTAAAAGGGATTGCATATGAACAAGGTTAGAAATCTAAGGCTAATACTCATTTAAAAACGGGGCTCGTCGAGTCGGGGCCAATTTGTCCGAAAATCCAAGGTCGACACCCCCTCCAAAAACCAAGTTCAATCATGTTTGGGGGAAAAGTCTATTACCCATAAATTTGAAGTCTAATACCAACTAAAAGGTATTGGATATGAACAACGTTATAAATCTAAGGCTAATACTCATTAAAAATGGGGCTCGTGAAGTCAGGACCAATTTGTCCGAAAATCCAAGGCTAACACCCTCTCCAAAAACCAAGTTCTATCATTTTGGGGGGAAAAGTCTATTACCCATAAATTTGAAGTCTAATACCAACTAAAAGGTATTGGATATGAACAAGGTTAGAAATCTAAGGCTAATACTCATTTAAAATGGGGCTCGTGAAGTCAGGACCAATTTGTCCGAAAATCCAAGGCTAACACCCCCTCCAAAAACCAAGTTCTATCATTTTTGGTGGGAAAGTCTATTACCCATAAATTTGAAGTCTAATACAACAAAAAGGGATTGGATATGAACAAGGTTAGAAATTTAAGGCTAATACTCATTTAAAATGGGGCTCGTCGAGTCAGGACCAATTTGTCCGAAAATCCAAGGCTAACAGCCCCTCCATAAACCAAGTTCAATCATTTTTGGGGGAAAAGTCTATTACCCATAAATTTGAAGTCTAATACCAACTAAAAGGTATTGTATATGAACTAGGTTAGAAATCTAAGGCTAATACTCATTTAAAATGGGGCTTGTGAAGTCAGGACCAATTTGTCCGAAAATCCAAGGCTAACACCCCCTCCAAAAACCAAGTTCTATCATTTTGGGTGGGAAAGTCTATTACCCATAAATTTGATGTCTAATACAACAAAAAGGGATTGGATATGAACAAGGTTAGAAATTTAAGGCTAATACTCATTTAAAATGGGGCTCATGAAGTCAGGACCAATTTGTCCGAAAATCCAAGGCTAACACCCCCTCCAAAAACCAAGTTCTATCATTTTGGGGGGAAAAGTCTATTACCCATAAATTTGAAGTCTAATACCAACAAAAAGGGATTGGATATGAACAAGGTTAGAAATCTAAGGCTAATACTCATTTAAAATGGGGCTCGTGAAGTCAGGACCAATTTGTCCGAAAATCCAAGGCTAACACCCCCTCCAAAAACCAAGTTCTATCATTTTGGGGGGAAACGTCTATTACCCATAAATTTGAAGTCTAATACCAACTAAAAAGGATTGCATATGAACAAGGTTAGAAATCTAAGGGTAATACTCATTTAAAATGGAGCTCGTCGAGTCAGGACCAATTTGTCTGAAAATCCAAGGCTAACACCCCCTCCAAAAACCAAGTTCAATTATTTTTGGGGGAAAAGTCTATTACCCATAAATTTGAAGTCTAATACCAACTAAAAGGTATTGGATATGAACAACGTTAGAAATCTAAGGCTAATACTCATTTAAAATGGGGCTCGTGAAGTCAGGACCAATTTGTCCGAAAATGCAAGGCTAACACCCCCTCCAAAAACCAAGTTCTATCATTTTTGGGGGAAAAGTCTATTACCCATAAATTTGAAGTCTAATACCAACTAAAAGGTATTGTATATGAACTAGGTTAGAAATCTAAGGCTAATACTCATTTAAAATGGGGCTTGTGAAGTCAGGACCAATTTGTCCGAAAATCCAAGGCTAACACCCCCTCCAAAAACCAAGTTCTATCATTTTGGGTGGGAAAGTCTATTACCCATAAATTTGATGTCTAATACAACAAAAAGGGATTGGATATGAACAAGGTTAGAAATTTAAGGCTAATACTCATTTAAAATGGGGCTCATGAAGTCAGGACCAATTTGTCCGAAAATCCAAGGCTAACACCCCCTCCAAAAACCAAGTTCTATCATTTTGGGGGGAAAAGTCTATTACCCATAAATTTGAAGTCTAATACCAACAAAAAGGGATTGGATATGAACAAGGTTAGAAATCTAAGTCTAATACTCATTTAAAATGGGGCTCGTGAAGTCAGGACCAATTTGTCCGAAAATCCAAGGCTAACACCCCCTCCAAAAACCAAGTTCTATCATTTTGGGGGGAAACGTCTATTACCCATAAATTTGAAGTCTAATACCAACTAAAAAGGATTGCATATGAACAAGGTTAGAAATCTAAGGGTAATACTCATTTAAAATGGGGCTCGTCGAGTCAGGACCAATTTGTCTGAAAATCCAAGGCTAACACCCCCTCCAAAAACCAAGTTCAATTATTTTTGGGGGAAAAGTCTATTACCCATAAATTTGAAGTCTAATACCAACTAAAAGGTATTGGATATGAACAACGTTAGAAATCTAAGGCTAATACTCATTTAAAATGGGGCTCGTGAAGTCGGGACCAATTTGTCCGAAAATGCAAGGCTAACACCCCCTCCAAAAAACCAAGTTCTATCATTTTTTGGGGGGAAAAGTCTATTACCCATAAATTTGAAGTCTAATACCAACTAAAAGGGATTGCATATGAACAAGGTTAGAAATCTAAGGCTAATACTCATTTAAAACGGGGCTCGTCGAGTCAGGGCCAATTTATCCGAAAATCCAAGGCTGACACCCCCCTCCAAAAACCAAGTTCAATCATGTTTGGGGGGAAAAGTCTATTACCCATAAATTTGAAGTCTAATACCAACTAAAAGGTATTGGATATGAACAACGTTATAAATCTAAGGCTAATACTCATTAAAAATGGGGCTCGTGAAGTCAGGACCAATTTGTCCGAAAATCCAAGGCTAACACCCCCTCCAAAAACCAAGTTCTATCATTTTGGGGGGAAAAGTCTATTACCCATAAATTTGAAGTCTAATACCAACTAAAAGGTATTGGATATGAACAAGGTTAGAAATCTAAGGCTAATACTCATTTAAAATGGGGCTCGTGAAGTCAGGACCAATTTGTCCGAAAATCCAAGGCTAACACCCCCTCCAAAAACCAAGCTCTATCATTTTTGGTGGGAAAGTCTATTACCCATAAATTTGAAGTATAATACAACAAAAAGGGATTGGATATGAACAAGGTTAGAAATTTAAGGCTAATACTCATTTAAAATGGGGCTCGTCGAGTCAGGACCAATTTGTCCGAAAATCCAAGGCTAACGACCCCTCCAAAAAACCAAGTTCAATCATTTTTTGGGGGAAAAGTCTATTACCCATAAATTTGAAGTCTAATACCAACAAAAAGGGATTGGATATGAACAAGGTTAGAAATTTAAGGCTAATACTCATTTAAAATGGGGCTCATGAAGTCGGGACCAATTTGTCCCAGAAAATCCAAGGCTAACACCCCCTCCAAAAACCAAGTTCTATCATTTTGGGGGGGAAAAGTCTATTACCCATCAATTTGAAGTCTAATACCAACAAAAAGGGATTGGATATGAACAAGGTTAGAAATCTAAGGCTAATACTCATTTAAAATGGGGCTCGTGAAGTCGGGACCAATTTGTCAGAAAATCCAAGGCTAACACCCCCTCCAAAAACCAAGTTCAATCATGTTTAGGGGAAAAAGTCTATTACCCCTAAATTTGAAGTCTAATACCAACTAAAAGGTATTGGATATGAACAATGTTACAAATCTAAGGCTAATACTCATTTAATATGGGGGCTCGTGAAGTCGGGACCAATTTGTCCAGAAAATCCAAGGCTAAACCCCCTCCAAAAACAAAGTTCTATCATTTTGGGGGAAAAGTCTATTACCCATAAATTTGAAGTCTAATACCAACTAAAAGGGATTGCATATGAACAAGGTTAGAAATCTAAGGCTAATACTCATTTAAAATGGGGCTCGTCGAGTCGGGACCAATTTGTCCAAAAATCCAAGGCTAACGGACCCCTCCAAAAACCAAGTTCAATCATTTTTGGGGGGAAAAAGTCTATTACCCATAAATTTGAAGTCTAATACCAACTAAAAGGTATTGTATATGAACTAGGTTAGAAATCTAAGGCTAATACTCATTTAAAATGGGGCTTGTGAAGTCGGGACCAATTTGTCCGAAAATCCAAGGCTAACACCCCCCTCCAAAAACCAAGTTCTATCATTTTGGGTGGGAAAGTCTATTACCCATAAATTTGAAGTCTAATACAACAAAAAGGGATTGGATATGAACAAGGTTAGAAATTTAAGGCTAATACTCATTTAAAATGGGGCTCGTGGAAATCGGGGACCAATTTGTCCGAAAATCCAAGGCTAACACCCCCTCCAAAAACCAAGTTCTATCATTTTGGGGGGAAAAGTCTATTACCCATCAATTTGAAGTCTAATACCAACAAAAAAGGGATTGGATATGAACAAGGTAAGAAATATAAGGCTAATACTCATTTAAAATGGGGCTCGTGAAGTCGGGACCAATTTGTCCGAAAAATCCAAGGCTAACACCCCTCCAAAAACCAAGTTCAATCATGTTTAGGGGAAAAGTCTATTACCCCTAAATTTGAAGTCTAATACCAACTAAAAGGTATTGGATATGAACAATGTTACAAATCTAAGGCTAATACTCATTTAAAATGGGGCTCGTGAAGTCAGGACCAATTTGTCCGAAAATCCAAGGCTAAACCCCCTCCAAAAACAAAGTTCTATCATTTTGGGGGGAAAAGTCTATTACCCATAAATTTGAAGTCTAATACCAACTAAAAGGGATTGCATATGAACAAGGTTAGAAATCTAAGGCTAATACTCATTTAAAATGGGGCTCGTCGAGTCAGGACCAATTTGTCCAAAAATCCAAGGCTAACACCCCCTCCAAAAACCAAGTTCAATCATTTTTGGGGGAAAAGTATACTACCCATATATTTGAAGTCTAATACCAACTAAAAGGTATTGTATATGAACAACGTTAGAAATCTGAGGCTAATACTCATTTAAAATGGGGCTCGTGCAGTCAGGACCAATTTGTCCGAAAATCCAAGGCTAACACCCCCTCCAAAACCCAAGTTCCATCATTTTGGGGGGAAAAGTCTATTACCCATAAATTTGAAGTCTAATACCAACAAAAAGGGATTGGATATGAACAAGGTTAGAAATCTAAGGCTAATACTCATTTAAAATGGGGCTCGTCGAGTCAGGACCAATTTGTCCAAAAATCCAAGGCTAACAGCCCCTCCAAAAACCAAGTTCAATCATTTTTGGGGGAAAAGTCTATTACCCATAAATTTGAAGTCTAATACCAACTAAAAGGTATTGTATATGAACTAGGTTAGAAATCTAAGGCTAATAATCATTTAAAATGGGGCTTGTGAAGTCAGGACCAATTTGTCCAGAAAATCCAAGGCTAACACCCCCTCCAAAAAACCAAGTTCTATCATTTTGGGGGAAAAGTCTATTACCCATCAATTTGAAGTCTAATACCAACAAAAAGGGATTGGATATGAACAAGGTTAGAAATCTAAGGCTAATACTCATTTAAAATGGGGCTCGTGAAGTCAGGACCAATTTGTCCGAAAATCCAAGGCTAACACCCCCTCCAAAAACCAAGTTCAATCATGTTTAGGGGAAAAGTCTATTACCCCGAAATTTGAAGTCTAATACCAACTAAAAGGTATTGGATATGAACAATGTTACAAATCTAAGGCTTATACTCATTTAATATGGGGCTCGTGAAGTCAGGACCAATTTGTCCGAAAATCCAAGGCTAAACCCCCTCCAAAAACAAAGTTCTATCATTTTGGGGGGAAAAGTCTATTACCCATAAATTTGAAGTCTAATACCAACTAAAAGGGATTGCATATGAACAAGGTTAGAAATCTAAGGCTAATACTCATTTAAAATGGGGCTCGTCGAGTCGGGACCAATTTGTCCAAAAATCCAAGGCTAACGGCCCTCCAAAAACCAAGTTCAATCATTTTTTGGGGGAAAAAGTCTATTACCCATAAATTTGAAGTCTAATACCAACTAAAAGGTATTGTATATGAACTAGGTTAGAAATCTAAGGCTAATACTCATTTAAAATGGGGCTTGTGAAGTCGGGGACCAATTTGTCCGAAAATCCAAGGCTAACACCCCCTCCAAAAACCAAGTTCTATCATTTTGGGTGGGAAAGTCTATTACCCATAAATTTGAAGTCTAATACAACAAAAAGGGATTGGATATGAACAAGGTTAGAAATTTAAGGCTAATACTCATTTAAAATGGGGCTCGTGAAATCATGACCAATTTGTCCGAAAATCGAAGGCTAACACCCCCTCCAAAAACCAAGTTCTATCATTTTGGGGGGAAAAGTCTATTACCCATAAATTTGAAGTCTAATACCAACTAAAAGGTATTGTATATAAACAACGTTATAAATATAAGGCTAATACTCATTTAAAATGGGGCTCGTCGAGTCAGGGCCAATTTGTCCGAAAATCCAAGGCTAACACCCCCTCCATAAACCAAGTTCAATCATTTTTGGGGGAAAAGTCTATTACCCCTAAATTTGAAGTCTAATACCAACTAAAAGGGATTGCATATGAACAAGGTTAGAAATCTAAGGCTAATACTCATTTAAAAATGGGGCTCGTCGAGTCGGGACCAATTTGTCCGAAAATCCAAGACTAACACCCCCTCCAAAAACCAAGTTCAATCATGTTTGGGGGGAAAAAGTCTATTACCCATAAATTTGAAGTCTAATACCAACTAAAAGGTATTGGATATGAACAATGTTTGAAATCTAAGGCTAATACTCATTTAAAATGGGGCTCGTGAAGTCAGGACCAATTTGTCTGAAAATCCAAGGCTAACACCCCCTCCAAAAACCAAGTTCTATCATTTTGAGGGGAAAAGTCTATTACCCATAAATTTGAAGTCTAATACCAACTAAAAGGGATTGCATATGAACAAGGTTAGAAATCTAAGGCTAATACTCATTTAAAACGGGGCTCCTCGAGTCAGGACCAATTTGTCCGAAAATCCAAGACTAACACCCCCTCCAAAAACCAAGTTCAATCATGTTTGGGGGAAAAGTCTATTACCCATAAATTTGAAGTCTAATACCAACTAAAAGGTATTGGATATGAACAATGTTTGAAATCTAAGGCTAATACTCATTTAAAATGGGGCTCGTGAAGTCAGGACCAATTTGTCCGAAAATCCAAGGCTAACACCCCCTCCAAAAACCAAGTTCAATCATGTTTAGGGGAAAAGTCTATTACCCCTAAATTTGAAGTCTAATACCAACTAAAAGGTATTGGATATGAACAATGTTACAAATCTAAGGCTAATACTCATTTAAAATGGGGCTCGTGAAGTCAGGACCAATTTGTCCGAAAATCCAAGGCTAAACCCCCTCCAAAAACCAAGTTCTATCATTTTGGGTGGGAAAGTCTATTACCCATAAATTTGAAGTCTAATACAAAAAAAAGGGATTGGATATGAACAAGGTTAGAAATATAAGGCTAATACTCATTTAAAATGGGGCTCGTGAAGTCAGGACCAATTTGTCCGAAAATCCAAGGCTAAACCCCCTCCAAAAACAAAGTTCTATCATTTTGGGGGGAAAAGTCTATTACCCATCAATTTGAAGTCTAATACCAACAAAAAGGGATTGGATATGAACAAGGTTAGAAATCTAAGGCTAATACTCATTTAAAATGGGGCTCGTGAAGTCAGGACCAATTTGTCCGAAAATCCAAGGCTAACACCCCCTCCAAAAACCAAGTTCAATCATGTTTAGGGGAAAAGTCTATTACCCCTAAATTTGAAGTCTAATACCAACTAAAAGGTATTGGATATGAACAATGTTACAAATCTAAGGCTAATACTCATTTAATATGGGGCTCGTGAAGTCAGGACCAATTTGTCCGAAAATCCAAGGCTAAACCCCCTCCAAAAACAAAGTTCTATCATTTTGGGGGGAAAAGTCTATTACCCATAAATTTGAAGTCTAATACCAACTAAAAGGGATTGCATATGAACAAGGTTAGAAATCTAAGGCTAATACTCATTTAAAATGGGGCTCGTCGAGTCAGGACCAATTTGTCCAAAAATCCAAGGCTAACAGCCCCTCCAAAAAACCAAGTTCAATCATTTTTTGGGGGAAAAGTCTATTACCCATAAATTTGAAGTCTAATACCAACTAAAAGGTATTGTATATGAACTAGGTTAGAAATCTAAGGCTAATACTCATTTAAAATGGGGCTTGTGAAGTCGGGACCAATTTGTCAGAAAATCCAAGGCTAACACCCCCCTCCAAAAACCAAGTTCTATCATTTTGGGTGGGAAAGTCTATTACCCATAAATTTGAAGTCTAATACAACAAAAAGGGATTGGATATGAACAAGGTTAGAAATTTAAGGCTAATACTCATTTAAAATGGGGCTCGTGAAATCGGGACCAATTTGTCCAGAAAATCCAAGGCTAACACCCCCTCCAAAAACCAAGTTCTATCATTTTGGGGGGGAAAAAGTCTATTACCCATCAATTTGAAGTCTAATACCAACAAAAAGGGATTGGATATGAAACAAAGGTTAGAAATCTAAGGCTAATACTCATTTAAAAATGGGGCTCGTGAAGTCGGGACCAATTTGTCAGAAAATCCAAGGCTAACACCCCCTCCAAAAACCAAGTTCAATCATGTTTAGGGGAAAAAGTCTATTACCCCTAAATTTGAAGTCTAATACCAACTAAAAGGTATTGGATATGAACAATGTTACAAATCTAAGGCTAATACTCATTTAAAATGGGGCTCGTGAAGTCGGGACCAATTTGTCAGAAAATCCAAGGCTAAACCCCCCTCCGAAAAACAAAGTTCTATCATTTTGGGGGGGAAAAAGTCTATTACCCATAAATTTGAAGTCTAATACCAACTAAAAGGGATTGCATATGAACAAGGTTAGAAATCTAAGGCTAATACTCATTTAAAATGGGGCTCGTCGAGTCGGGACCAATTTGTCCAAAAAATCCAAGGCTAACTGACCCCCTCCAAAAACCAAGTTCAATCATTTTTTGGGGGAAAAGTCTATTACCCATAAATTTGAAGTCTAATACCAACTAAAAGGTATTGTATATGAACTAGGTTAGAAATCTAAGGCTAATACTCATTTAAAATGGGGCTTGTGAAGTCGGGACCAATTTGTCAGAAAATCCAAGGCTAACACCCCCTCCAAAAACCAAGTTCTATCATTTTGGGTGGGAAAGTCTATTACCCATAAATTTGAAGTCTAATACAACAAAAAGGGATTGGATATGAACAAGGTTAGAAATTTAAGGCTAATACTCATTTAAAATGGGGCTCGTGAAATCGGGGACCAATTTGTCAGAAAATCCAAGGCTAACACCCCCTCCAAAAACCAAGTTCTATCATTTTGGGGGGAAAAGTCTATTACACATCAATTTGAAGTC
>JAPFFH010000831.1:0-11420 GCA_029030765.1 Salix suchowensis | reverse complement strand
TTTGCTATCCATCCACCACCGTAAATTGTAAGAAAGAATCGACAAAAATGGCTATTGTAAAAGAGGCACACGATTTATATCATAGTTAAAAAAACTAGATTTTTATTGTTTTAAACTTGCATCACTTAACTTTATTTATTTTTAAATCAATCCTTTAAGGATATGTTGTCAAGAAAATTTGTTTTCTTTAGCTTGAATAATATGTCTAACATCAAATTAACAATGAAAAAGAAGAAATGTGACTCCTTTTCACAAAAGCATGCAAAAAGTTTAATTTGAGCCCTTGAATTTTTATGCTTTAATCTATAATCCCTCTTATTTTAGATTAATACATTTTGGTTTTAAAAATTATTTTTGTCATGTTTCAATCCATGAAGATTGGGATAGAAGTGAAAAGGTCATCAAGAAACTTGAGGACAAATAAAGCTCTTGGGTAGCAAAATTTTAATTGTTAATAATTTGATTTTAATGTTTATGAATTAAGCTTTGAGAGAGGAACTTCATTGTGATGGTTTCAACCTTTAATGATATTAGAAAAAATAGATTAGGTTTGAAGGTTTTATTTAAAAAAACAATTGTTTGAGTTTGTATTTTTGAGTTTTTATGTTGATTAAAACTTGTTTGTGGTTGGAAATTGATTTTGTTACCACTAAAACACGTCATCACTGGTAGAGAAGATGCACATATTTTATTTGGATCAAATCTTGCTCACTTTAGAGGTTTGTAACTCTATATTCATGCGTTTGAAGTTATCATCCTTAGGCAAAGCAAGAACAACATTGCTAGTAATTACTAATAAAATAGTTGACTTCAAATAAGTGATCTAAGCCCTACTAAAATCAAATTTGAATTTCACAACTCACAGATGAGGTCTAAAAATACAATATGAAGAGTCCAAGACCATTAAAATGTCATTGAGCCGATACAGATGGAGACATTGCAAGTAATTACTTATAAAATAGTTGGCTTCAAATAAGTGATCTAAGCCCAACTAAAATCAAATTTGAATTTCACAACCCACAAGATGAGATCTAAAAATACAATATGAAGAGTCCAGGACCATTAAAATGTCATTGAGCCGATACAGATGGAGACATTGCTAGTAATTACTTATAAAATAGCTGGCTTCAAATAAGTGATCTAAGCCCAACTAAAATCAAATTTGAATTTCACAACCCACAAGATGAGGTCTAAAAATACAATATGAAGAGTCCAGGACCATTAAAATATCATTGAGTTGATACGGATGAAGATGAAAATGGATCCAATAGGGTCTAGTTTGCCTCCTCAACAACAATTTATGCTCTGAGTTATGTTAGGTTGGAATGGATACTGAATAATTTGAAGGGGTCCAATTTCTATCAGGCTTGAGAGTTGGGACTAGGTTAGGTTTCTTTATCAATAAATGATAAAAAAAAATTTAGGTGAAATAAAATATAAGAATTACATATGTTGTAGCATACATTACAACAAAATAGTAACATTAATTTATATGGTAAGGTTATGGTGGGTCAAAGGTCATGGTGATTGTAATTTGGGAGTCTAAAAATGAAAAACCTAACATTATAAGTTGTATAAAAAACAAAGTTTATTCTCAAGAAATTAAGGTAGTTATGCATAATATTGGCCCAAGTTATGCAAGCTTCCTCTAAGGGGTGGTGATATATTTGAAATACTCTTATGATATATCCTTCCTTGAGTATGCCTCAAGTGGGAGCTTGATAGCGTACCAAGGTCATACATGCGGGCGGGGGCTTGCTCTTTGTAGAAGAGAATATTGAATCACGCACATGCCAAGATAAGCATGCTGCAAATCTGGATAAAGATCACGATGAAGGATAACTGGGCAGATCACGCACCTGCACAATTGAGCAAAATCTGGGATTAGATTAAGATGATTAATTGTGTATAATCAGTTGAGCAAAATCAGGGATTAGATCAGGGAAATTGATTGTATGTGATTGTATGAGATCATAAAGATCTGTGTTGTACATAAGCATATAAATATGTTGTCATGCATGTAAGTTAAATCATTCAAGAAATCTGGAAATATACTCATCAATTTCTATCCCTATTTCTATAATTCCACATGGTATCAGAGCCCCAAAAAGACTAACGTCTCAAACATGTCTTCTTCTTCTTCTTCTTGCTCGTCCACTATTCTTACCTCTTCTCAAATACCTACTGTAACTCCAATCTCCAACATTGTTTCACTAAAATTGACCCAAGACAACTATCCCCTCTGGAAAACCCAACTTCTGCACTATTTTCGTGGGCAAGACTTATATGGCTATCTTGATGGAACACTGACCCTTCCACCAAAATTGATTGCTACCCAACATCCCGATACAGGTACAATCACGCAAATTGCAAATCCTGCACATTATCATTGGTTGAGACAGGATAGCTTAATACTCATGTCTTTTATGACTGAAACTGTGTTGGCTCAAATTGTTTCTTATGATACTTCTCACCAAGTTTGGCAAGCACTTGAAACAAATGTCTCATCTAAATCTCAGGCACGTACAATACAAATTTGAGCACAGCTTGCTACTGCAAAGAAAACCAACCAAACTGCCAATGATTATTTTTTGTTCATCCAAAAATTAACTGATGAGCTTGCTATGGCTGGACAACCTCTCAGATGTGATGAAATTATCTCCTATATTCTTGCTGGATTGGGACATGAATATGATGGCTTGGTCTCCTCAATCTATACTCGGAATGACCCTATCTCCCTTGAGGAGATATATTCTCTCCTAATTGTAACAGAATCACATTACAATCGTCTTCAACTATCTGCCCCTGCATCACTTGCTGAAGCCAATATTGCTCAGCACCAACGACCATTTTTTCACCATAAGAACAGATATAACTCTCGGGGTCGTGGTCGTATGAACACCAACCGCGGTGGAGGTAATTTCTCAAACAATAAATCTGACATACACAGTTCATCCCCTCTTATCTGTCAGGTCTGCGGCAAGCACGGACACTCTGCTAGAAAGTGCTACCACTATTTTGACCTTACATATCAGCAATCATCTTCACCCCCACATAAACATGCCCTTCTTGCAACACATGACTGGGACAAAAATTAGCATGCTGATATTGGAGCCACTCACCACATCACGCATGATATGGCCAACTTGAATATTCAGAATGACGATTACACTGGTTCAGATCAAGTGCAGGTTGGAAACGGTCAAGGTTTGCACATTTCTAAAACTGGCAATTCCCTTCTTTATACTCCGTCACATTCTTTTGTTTTAAATAATGTTCTGCTTGTTCCTCAAATTTACAAAAACTTACTCTTTGTCCAAAAATTTTGTATTGACAATCACGTTTATTTCAAATTTCATGGTCATTATTTTCTTGTGAAGGCATACTCGGGAATCATCCTTCATCGCGGCCATGTCAGTAACGGGCTATATCAATTCACATCCCAAAATCATCATCCTCAAGCCTTCTCCAGTGTTCAATTTTCCTTTGATCAATGACATTGACGCCTTGGTCATGCCTCACCTTCTGTTATTCACCATATCTTGAAGACAAATAAACTGCCAGCTGATATAATAACAATGCATTATGTATGTTCTGATTGCCAACTAGCAAAGAGCCATGCTTTACCTTTTAAAAATTCCAATTATGTTTCAAAAACACCACTAGATCTAATCTTTATCGATGTCTGGGGTCCAGCATCCGTAAATTCCACTACAGGTGCTTGTTATTATGTCAGCTTTATTGACAACTTCTCTAAATTCTTATGGCTATTTCCCATGAAATTAAAATCTGATGTCGAAAATATTTTTCTACAATTTCAAGCTTATGTGGAAAAACAATTCAGTCATAAAATAAAAGCCATCCAGTCTGATTGGGGTGGTGAATATCGTCGTCTTCACAATTATTTCAAAACCGTTGGCATCGCTCATCGTATTGCATGCCCTCATACCCACCAATAAATTGGTACAGTAGAACGCAAACACAGGCATATTGTTGAAGTAGGTCTTAGCTTATTATCTCTTTCCAACCTATCATAAACTTATTGGTAAGATGCATTTAACACTGCAACCTTCTTAATTAATAGGCTACCTATGTCTACTCTCAACAATCTTTCACCTTATGAGAAGCTTTATAACCGAACCCCTGATTTTTCATTCTTAAGAACTTTTAGATGTGCATGCTGGCCTAATCTTCGACCATACAACAAACATAAATTGGATTTTAGAAGTAAATCATGTATCTTTATTGGTTACAGTAACAATCATCATGGATACAAATGCTTAGACTTATCAACTGGTCGCGTCTATATTTCTTGTCATGTCATTTTTGATGAAAATCTGTTCCCTTTCCATCACAAAGTTTCTTCACCATTACCTTCAAACACTACCTCTTCCACACATGTTAATCTGCCCCTCTCTCCTGCCATCCCACACCATACCAGTATTATAAATGTGTTAACTGTATGTCCATCCACCTTTACTAATGAATCTGCTCCTTTAGTTTCTCAATCTGCAGGTACTCATGCCGTTATAAATTCTCCACCTGCTGCTGCTACACCTGATGCTAGTGCACTTCCTGAAATTCAAAGTGACAGTATTATGTTACCAGATATTGGTGATAATATTCAGCCGCAGTTGCCAAATCTCTCTGATTTGGATCTTACAGCACAACCAAGCATAGTTAGAACCCATGCCATGACAACCAGATCGCGCATCAATATCTTCAAACCAAAACATCAATTTGATGATTTTGTACGGTACCCTTTGCCCAAAGCCTTACTCACCTCTCTTTCATCCACTGATATTGAACCTACTTGCTATAGTGAAGCCATCAAATCATCACAATGGCGTTCTGCCATGAATGCTGAGTTTGATGCTCTTCTACAAAACAAAACATGGTCACTGGTTTCACCTCCCCCTGCTGCCAATATCATGGGCTGTTGATGGATTTACAAGGTTAAAAAGAGGGCTGATGGTTCAACAGAAAGGTTTAAGGCAAGGTTAGTTGCCAAAGGGTTCCATCAACAAGAAGGTATTGACTTCACGGAGACATTCAATCCAATTGTCAAGCATGCTACCATTTGAATTGTGTTGTCCCTAGCTGTCTCTCGGCACTGGCACATTCAACAAATTGATATTCAGAATGCATTCCTTCACGGTGCATTAGAAGAAGAAGTGTATATGGCTCAGCCCCCAGGATATATCCATCCTCAGTATCCAAACCACATGTGCGAACTTCTTAAGTCCATCTATGGCTTAAAGCAGGCCCCAAGAGCCTGGTTTTCTCGGCTCACAGATGCACTTCAGTTGCTTGGTTTTATAGCAAGCAAAGCAGACACATCCCTATTTATTTGGAACAAACAAGATGCACAGGTTCTCATCCTCATTTACGTTGATGATATTATCATCACCAGTAAGTCCAGCACTGCCATCCAACATGTTCTACACCATTTACATTCTGATTTTGCTGTGAAGGATCTTGGTGACCTAAGCTATTTTCTCGGGGTGAAGGTTCTACGATCTATAGAAGGCATGTATCTTACTCAGAGAAAGTATATTACTGAACTTTTAAATCGCACTCACATGACAGAAGCCAAGCCATGTACCAGCCCCATGTCAACTACATGTCATCTATCTGCATCTGAAGGCACAAAATTTTCTGATCTCACTTTGTATAGACAAGTGGTTGGTAGTCTACAATATTTATCCTTCACTCGACCTGATCTGTCATTCTCCATTCATAAGGTCAGCAAATTCATGCATAAGCCATTGGAACCTCATTGGCAGGCAGTGAAAAGAATCCTGCGGTATCTTAAGCACACTATCTCTATTGGCCTTTTTCATTCGTCAGTCTCCTGACTTCACAATTCAAGCATTTTTATATTCTGATTGGGTAAGGGATCGGGAAGATCGAAGATCCATCAGTGCATATTGCATTTTCATTGGTAAAAACCTTGTCTCATGGCGATGCAAGCAACAGGCTACAGTAGCTCGAAGCAGCACAAAAGCTGAGTATAAATCTCTTGCTGATACAACATCAGAAATCACATGGTTACAATCCTTGTTTTCTAAAATTGGTCTTTCATTCTCTACTCCTCCAGTCCTATGGTGTGACAATATAGGGGCAACATATTTAACAGTGAATCCCTTATTTCATGCTCGTACAAAACACATTGAACTTGATTTTCATTATGTGCGTGATCAAGTTCAACGCAAGCAACTCACGGTGCAGTTCATCTCTACCAAGGATCAACTAGTTGATCCTCTAACAAAGCCAATTTCTCCACAAAGATTTCCAGCTGCTATAGCCAATCTGAATGTCCGTTCACTTCCCTCCAGATTGAGAGGGCGTGTAGAAGAGAATATTGAATCACGCACATACCAAGATAAGCATGCTGCAAATCTGGATAAAGATCACGATGAAGGATAACTGGGCAGATCACGCACCTGCACAATTGAGCAAAATCTGGGATTAGATTAAGATGATTAATTGTGTATAATCAGTTGAGCAAAATCAGGGATTAGATTAGGGAAATTGATTGTATGTGATTGTATGAGATCATAAAGATCTGTGCTGTACATAAGCATATAAATATGCTGTCATGCATGTAAGTTAAATCATTCAAGAAATTTGAAAATATACTCGTCAATTTCTATCCATATTTCTATAATTCCACACTCTTATTACTCATAATATTTTAGCTCGATAAAATAAGTAGAATATAGCTCATAATACAAACCAAAGTACCACAAAGAGAAACTTATCTCCAACCTCATCTCCATAAAAATAAAAATAAAAGTCATAAGTTATAAATACATCTTGAGATTCTCAGAACAAACGTTCACAATCAACCTTCTCCATTGTCAATTTTCATACCTCTGTATGCATCTGGGATCACTAAACAGTTCTTGACTAATTCATATCGTACTAAGAAAATAAAATAAATATCAGAATTAGTGTATGGTGCGAACGCGTCCACTCAGCCACGAATTTCCGGTGATCACTCTCCCTTCACTTTGAAGTTTCTTCCCTTTTTTATGCCGAAGGCCTCCAAAAAGCAATCTTTTCTCCTTTTTTTATACCGATCATGTCACCCGCAACCTTCTTGAATCACATAAATACAAACTCAAAGCGGAATCAGCTAACCACCGGCTCGAGAAATTCAAGCATCATCATCATAGTCATCATCCCTTTTGATTGCCATCAAGATCGCAACATGTGAGGTCCTCGGGAAAAGCAAGCCCTGGAACATATAAAATCAGAAAAGGAAACATCCTCCATGGTTCCCTGCTCGTTTTTAATAGTTATTTCCACATCCTGTACCCCAGTGCCCAATGCACTTTATAATTTCAAACCGAGAACAAACCTAACCGCGCCGGCTTGGGCTGCTTTTATTTATGATAAGGGTTCAGCTGCGCTGACTGCTGTTCAGGGAGGCAAGCCGTGGTTAGGTGGCTGTATTCCAAGATAGTATGAATAAAAACTCAGTTTGATTCTCTTCCCGCAACCTGCAATGAGTGTAGCGGCATGTGAGTGCCTAGGGAAAGGAATATCCACCATTTTGTTCTGAAAATGAAACATCCTCGATTATTCCCTAACACGTGCACATTGCTTATATGATAATCTACTCATGCCATGTCCATAACCCAATGCACTTTGCAAATAAATAATACATTTGCAACATGCAAGAATATTATGCTTTCCAACTTCGAGCTATGTTTCAACTATCGCCCTCTACTTTATATATATATATATATATATATATATATATATATATATATATATATGAAATTGTGCTAGAGGGAATTATATATTGTTATTTATTCCCATCTGTAATATGACATTTGTAATATGAAAGATTCATTATGTGTTTTATATATATAATTTAATATATTTTTTATTTTTTTAAATTTATTTTTACATCATAACATCAAAGCGATCTAGCAATATAAACATTGTGAAACAAATAGTCAATTAATGTCCCTTCTCTAATTCTTTAACCGCTCACCCTCTTGTAACTCTCCACAATTGACTACAAAACAAGAAACATTGCGTAATTGTGCTCTAGCCTGTCCAGTCAAGCTTATCTACTTAACACTGAACAAATGTGCGTTGTTGATTTTTAAAGGTAAGAAGATGATTTATCTTTAATATTAATACATCATAAGAATATTAAAGAAGTAATTAACTTAATATTTCATCCTAGTTGTTTCCTGGGGTTGTTTTTATCTGCTAGCATGTTTAGTCAATTCGACTTTTTTCAATTTTATTTTAATTAATCTAAACACTTTTAGCGAGTTGATGTGCCATTCAATTTCTATCACTCAACAGTTAATATACGAGAAGTTTTAGCTCCAGCCAGCCTCGCAATTATTCATCGTGGTTGTTTTTTTTTTTAAATAATAATAATATATAAATATACATATTCTTTCGAATAATAAATATAAAAAAATTAAAGGATGAAATTAAAATTAAAAATACTTATTTTTTTAAAAAAAACTTGAGCTTAATATATCGAATTTGTAACTCAAGTCATCCATTGATTATACGTCAACTAGATACATTATAATTCTCTTATATCAAACAATATATAGGGCCTAAAATTTATAATTTGTAATGCATTAGGTCCACAATAAACTTTTTTTCCAAAGTTTAAAAAAAACATCAAACTCCTTTATGTTTTAACTTTCATCCCATGTCTTTTAATCTTATCCCTTTCTAATAAATTATTTTAAATTGGCCTACAATTTGGTCCTATAATGACATGAATAAAATATTAAAAAAAAACTATAAACAATGCGTAGTGTTTTGTGAGAGGATTTATAATATAATTTTGCAAGGTAAATCCTCCAAATGTTTCAATATTTGTTAAAAAAATATAACAATTCATCTAAATTTGGATTCTTGACATCAAAGAGTTGAGTTGTAGTAGGTAAATAATATCATAACAAACCCAAATATCTCATAATTTTTTTTTATTATTGTAAAATACTTAGACTTGCAATCTTTAGCTCTTCCTTGTTAATGTGTAGTTGGCTAAGTCTATCGAAATTTATAACTTGCTAGGTTGATTGAAGAAGAGTGGACAATGATGTAAAATCACTACTAGTTATATTTTATATTAAAAATTTGATTGATAAATCTAGAAAATAAATAAATTTTATGAAAAAAATATTGTGTATAAATTAATAAAATTAAAAGATTTCTATTATATAAAAACATTGTGCCTTATTGTTCTTAGTCAATGCTCTATCTACTAGAAATTAATTAGATTTAAAGATGTTGAGACTAGTGCATCATGTTCTTTAGACAAACACACACACACACACACACACACACACACATATAATGAAATAATTGTTTTCAACAACTAAGGTGTGAGTGATACTTATAACTAATAATTAGTTGTTTTTCAAATGACATATACACTAAATTGACTCACATATGAATCTCATATATAGAGATCACATGTGTTTATGAAAAAGCTCATGTAATGGTTATGTAAATGTTTCTTAGACTTAAAAGATATTAAGTTATAATATCTAGAGAATGTTATACTTTGATTGTGTTATACATTGTTCCAATCAATTGTGACAACACAAGCAACTATATAAAAATATTTAAGTAATTAATAAATGATTCATCATCCTAAGTGAATAAAAAAAAATATTTTATATATTATCAAAAAGTATTGATTGTAAATCTTTGCACAAAGTAGAATGAAACTTGAAAATAGCTTCAAATGACTCTAGTGTTGAGAGCAAATATGAATTGATAGAGTAAATATACTCTATGCTATAATATCTAAGTCAAAACATTGTTGATGAAGAGATAATAATTACATTAATAAATATATATAAAAAAAGTTAAGTTAAATCACTTATGACTTATCTAATATCTGAGAGAAATATTGTTGTTGATTTTTTTGTCATCTCATCTTTAAAATGTCTCTTATTTTTTATTTACAAAATCTAGGTTTATTTTCATTTATGATCACTAAGACAATGAAAATACGTGTAGTTATCGATTTTTTTTTCGTATTTGGGTTAAAAATTCAAAATTAAATGACGAAATCTACAAAAGTTTTAATTTTTTTAATATATCTTTTAAAAAATCCTTCAAATTCCCAAGCTTGCCGAGTTTTTAATTAGATTCCCATCGACCCAATGATCTACGTGGCAGTTATACAGTAGTATAATGTAAAACCGGTAACTGAAAAATACCGGTAACCACATTCCAAATCCACTTATTTTCCTTAACCGGCTCCATGGCTTCTCCTAACCCTTCCTCTTATAAATCACCCCACCTCCTGGTCGTCGTCGTCGTCGTTTCCAATACAGGAGAACCTCTCTTTCTGAAAAACAATCATCTCATCTTTTAATTTTTTAGGGCTTTCGATGAATTGCTATCAGGTCAAGGGACCTTGGAGCCAGGAAGAGGACGCGCTATTGAAGCATTTGGTGATAAAACACGGGCCGCGCAACTGGACAATGATAGCAAGAGCAGTACCAGGCCGGTCCGGGAAATCTTGCAGGTTACGATGGTGCAATCAGTTGTCACCGGTGGTAGAGCACAGAGAGTTTACACGAGAAGAAGATGAGATCATCATAAACGCTCACATCGAGTATGGTAATAGATGGGCTGCCATCGCAAGACTCCTTGATGGGCGTACGGACAACGCAATCAAGAATCATTGGAACTCCAGGTTGAAGAGGAAACACGCGGACTTGATTGTAAATGGCGGAGTGGTTAGTGAAGATGGAGTGAGGGATAAATCTGCTAAATCGGTTTTGTCGTCTTCTGTTCTCGAGAGGGCTGATACTCCCTCGGGATCTGAAGTTAGCGATGCTGGGTTACTGGGGACGTCATCGTCGTCGGTACAAGAGAACGTGCCGGTTGTTGAAAGTGCCATTAGTAACAATGCTGACGTTTCGACTGAACTGACGTTGTCCGTTGCGGGGATGAAGTCTGGACAGGTGGGGAGAGATTGGGTGGGCAATAAGAGATTGCTAACAGGAGATGCTGAGAAAACGACGACGTTGTCGCCGGAGTTGTTAGCAGTTATTCAGGAGATGATTAGAAAGGAAGTGAGGAATGTTATGGCTGGGAGTGGTTAGGATTGATGGAATTAAGGTTAAATAGAAACTGGTTAACAAAATGAGTTAGGAAGCTGTTTTGTTTTGCTGGTTGTGGGGCAAAAATGAAATAATTTTTTGATGAACAATATTGCAGGGGAAAATCAAGATCACAGTCATGTTGTTTCGAGGAAAATAAATGTTGTTTCTCATTCAAAACTAATGTTGTTTCGAGGAAAATTCATCTGGGAAAAAAAATTCATTAATGTTTTACTGGGAATTAATTTGTTTCTTTTTAATGATTTTATTAGCCAGTTTTTTTTTTTGTATCGAGCTAGTCAGTTC
>JAPFFH010000830.1:0-11490 GCA_029030765.1 Salix suchowensis | reverse complement strand
TGTTGAACATGCATTTAGTGTGTGAGGTCATTGTAACTAATTAGTTTGTTACAATTCAGTTACTACATTAAACATGTAAACAGACACATGTGTAAAGCCTAAGAGTATAAATAGGCATATAATCAAGCAGATGGTAAGCAGATAATTGAGAAGCTTACCTCTTTCGAAATCCTCTTTGTCTTCAATTCCTTTCTTCTCCCAAACACAAACCCAAAACAGCTGCAAAGATAAACAAAACAAATCAGTAACAATAAGTCATAAATTGACTAAAAACCTACATGGTATCAGAGCTGGCTTGATCAACAAGGAAGGGAGTAAAACAATCTGTGATCAATCAAATCAGAATTCAACAGCAAGAACAATGACTGGATCATCAGACCTGCAAACACCACAATTTAATGGTGAGAACTACGATTTTTTGTCAGTTAAAATGAGAACAATCTTCAGAGCTTATGATCTCTGGGATGTGGTTGTATGTGGTGATACATCACCACAAGAATCCAGTGAAAGTAGTAGTGGAGAAACTTCTGGTTCGAAAGACAAGAAAGCTGAGTCAGGAGAGACTGCTGCTGAGATTAAGGAGAAAAGGATCAAGGATGCCAAGACTCTAAGCATTATCCAAGGAGCCTTGACTGATGATATTTTTCCAAGAATAAGAAATGAAGAGACAGCTAGAGGAGCATGGGAGCTGTTGAGAAGAGAATTCAGTGGAGATGATAAAGTTAGAGAAGTGAAGTTGCAGGCTGTAAGGGCTGAATTCGAGTATATGAGAATGGCTGAAGGAGAAGGCTTACATCATTATTTGACTAAGTTCTTTAGAGTGATAAATGACATGCAGTCTCTTGGAGAAGAGATAACTGAACAAAGAATAGTGCAAAAGATCTTGATGAGTCTTAGCAGAAAATACAAGTCAATTGTATCGATTATTGAAGAAACAAGAAACTTAAAAACACTTAGAAGTGAAGAAGTCATTGCCTCGGTAAAAGTATTTGATAAGAGAGAGGACTTACATGATGAAAGAGAGAGAGTTGCTGGTACAGAAAAGGCATTTAGCAGCCTTAAGGTTGGGTATAACCATGGATATGCTGCTGCAAACAAGTCTTCACAGGGGAGAGGTAACTCAAAATGGCAGAAACAAGATTATAGTCATTCAAGCTGGGCTCAAGGAAGGAATTAGCACAATAATTCCAGCAAGAACTGGAATCACAGAGGCAAAACAAGTCATGAAGATACATACAATTCACAGCATAGAAGTGTTAGCAATAATCAAGCTAACATCAAACCTCAGTGCAATACCTGTCAGAAGTTCCACTTTGGATTGTGCAGATACAAGGGGAAGCCAAGGTGTGGAAGATGTAATTTCTTTGGTCACAATACCAAAGATTGCAATAACTTCAAAACAGTAGCAAATTGTGCAAAAGAGGAGGAAGAAGTTACCACTGGAACTTTGTTCTATGCATGTCACGCTGCTAGTGTGAAGGATGATGATGTATGGTTTGTGGATAGTGCTTATAGCAACCACATGACCACAAATGAATCAATGCTGATCAATGTTGACAGGAGCATTGCTTGCAAGGTAAAAATGGGGTTAGGAGACCTTGTTCCTGCAACTGGAAAAGGAACACTGGTAGTTGAGACCAAGCAAGGAAGAAGATACATAGAAGAAGTGTTGTTAGTCCCTGGTTTGGATGAAAACTTACTGAGTGTAGGGCAAATGATGGAGCATGGCTACTACATTCTGTTTGGGGGTAACAAGGCTATAATTTTCGATGATGCAAGGCTGGAAAATGTGATAGCCAAGGTGATCATGAAAGGAAATCGTTGTTTTCCTCTTTCATCGGAGTCTTTGTTACCTGCAGCAAGAAGAGCATCAGTAATGGATGATTCCTGGACTTGGCATAAAAGGTTGGGCCACCTGAATTTTGACAGTATGAACAGAATGCAGCAGGAAGAGTTGGTTACTGGTTTACCAACACTGACAGTGGTGAATAATGCATGTGAAGGGTGTATTTTTGGAAAGCATCATAGGGAGAAGTTTGACAATGAAGGGAGCAGAAGAGCAAGCAAGCCACTGGAATTGATCCACACTGATTTGTGTGGACCAATGCAAAATCAGTCAATAGGAGGTAATAAATACTTTATTACTTTTATTGATGATTACTCAAGGATGTGTTGGGTTTATTTTTTAAGATATAAATCTGATACACTAAGAGTGTTTGAGAAGTTTAAGGCAATGGTTGAATTGCAAAGTGGCTATAAAATACTGAAATTGAAAAGTGATAGAGGGGGAGAGTATACCTCTAATGATTTCCAGAAGTTTTGTGAGAATCAAGGTATGGAGAGGCAGCTTACCATTGCATATTCCCCTCAGCAAAATGGTGTTGCTGAGAGGAATAATAGAACAATATGCGAAATGAAAAAATCTATGATGGTAGAGAAGGGAATACCTGTTATGTTCTGGGCAGAGGTTGTTGGAACTGCAGTCTATCTGCAGAATAGATGTTACACCAAGTCAGTAGCAAACAAGACACCATTTGAGTGTTTTACTGGAAGAAAACCAGGCATTAAGCATCTAAGGACATTTGGATGTATTTGCTATACACACATACCTGCATCTCTAAGGCAGAAATTTGATGATAAAGCCGAGAAGGGGATCTTTATGGGGTATGGGAGTTGTGAAAAAGGCTACAGGGTATACATAATACAATCAAATAAAATTGTGTTATCAAGAAGTGTAGTCTTTGATGAAGGGAAGGCCTATGATTGGCAGTCAGAACAGAAAGGGCAGCAGAAGTTCATACCTTCACATCTTTCATGGCAAGATGTTGAACATGAAAGATCTTGTGGAGAAGAAGGTGTTCAAACAGAATCTGTTCAACTTGATAATGGTAATGATTCTGGGAATGAAGGATCAACTGAAAGTTCAAGCAAAACCAGCAGCACACAGTCAACACCTAGCTCAACTCTTATTAAAATGAGAAGTATTGAAGACATATATGCTAGATGTCATATGTCTATTACTGAACCCGAGAGCTATCAAGAGGCTGCTTAAGACATAGCTTGGCAAGAGGCTATGGAGGCTGAATTGGAGATGATTGAAAAAAATAAAACTTGGGAGCTTGTGGCTAGACCTACTGATAAATCTGTGATTGGGGTAAAGTGGGTTTACAAAACCAAGTTAAATCTTGATGGGACAGTGCATAAACACAAAGCTAGGCTTGTGGCTAAGGGATATGCACAAAAGCCTGGAATTGACTACAATGAAACCTTTGCTCCAGTAGCAAGGTTGGATACCATTCGATCCCTAATTGCCCTAGCTGCTCAAAAGAGTTGGAAAATGTTCAGTGGATGTTAAGTCGGCATTTCTCAATGGAATGTTGGATGAAGAGGTGTATGTTGAGCAGCCCGGAGGGATTCTACGATCAAGAAGGCTAAGTCCGGTGTTTACAAATTGCACTGAGGCTTTGTATGGCCTAAAACAGGCACCTAGGGCCTGGTATAGTGAGATTGACACTTATCTCACTATGTGCAAATATAAGAGAAGCAGCAATGAAGCTACTCTATACACTCGGGCAGATGATGAAGGTAATATAATCATTGTTGCTATATATGTTGATGACATTGTATATACTGGCAGCAGTGAGAAAATGATGCATGATTTCAAGAGGGAAATGATGCAAAGATACGAGATGATAGATCTTGGTTTACTACACCATTTTCTGGGTTTTGGGGTGATTCAAACTGAGCAAGGCATCTTCATTCATCAAGGGAAGTATGCAAAGTCCTTGCTTGAAAAGTTTGGACTTAAAGATTGCAAACCAGTTGCAATTCCCCTGGTTGTGGGTGAGAAGTTGAAGAAAGAAGATGGAAGTGATAGGGCTGATGAAGGTCTTTACAGGAAGATTGTATACAGCCAGTTTGCTTTCCAGGTTTATGAGTAATCCCACGAGAAAACATATGGGAACTGCCAAGAGGGTTCTAAGGTATGTTCATGGGACACTCAACTATGGTATTGAGTACACTAGAGACAAGTCAGCAACCCTAATTGGGTTTTGTGATGCTGATTGGGCCGAAAGTGAAGATGACAGCAGGAGCACATTAGGGTATGCATTCAGTTTTGGCAGTGGGGTGTTCTCCTGGGCTTCAATCAAGCAAAATATAGTTACTCTCTCAACTGCAGAAGCTGAGTATGTCTCAGCCTCTGAAGCCACAGCTCAGGTAATATGGCTACGATTTGTCCTAGATGATTTTGGTGAAATGCAAGCTGATGCAACACCATTATTCTATGACAATATGTCTGCTATTTCTATGGCTAAAAATCCTGTCTTTCATCAGAAGACAAGGCATATTAACAGACGTTATCACTTCATCAGAGAGTCCTTGAAGGAGGGACTGATAGACATGAAGTTCTGTCCAAGTGAAGAGCAGCTAGCTAACATCTTCACAAAGGCTTTACCTAAGGAGAGATTCAATCAGTTAAGATTGAATCTTGGAGTTAAGTCTATAAATGGCTTAGGAGAGGCTGTTGGAATATAAGTCATCCACAGACCTGCATGGTGAAGCAGTGAAGACTACCAGTGCAGGAGAGGAAGATTAAGAAGCATAGGAGCAGCTCATAAGCTGAGATTAACTGTGTTGAACATGCATTTAGTGTGTGAGGTCATTGTAACTAATTAGTTTGTTACAATTCAGTTACTTTCTGTTAAACATGTAAACAGCACATGTGTAGAGTCTAAGAGTATAAATAGGCATATAATCAAGCAGATGGTAAGTAGATAATTGAGAAGCTTACTTCTTTCGAAATCCTCTTTGTCTTCAATTCCTTTCTTCTCCCAAACACAAACCCAAAACAGCTGCAAAGATAAACAAAACAAATCAGTAACAATAAGTCATAAATTGACTAAAAACCTACAACGATATCAAGGTGGTTGTTCGATACGACAACAAGAATTTGACTGTGTTTGTGGGTGAGGACAAGGACAATCCAGTTCTTTCTGGGCATCTCAATCTCTCATCCTATCTTCCAGAAGCCGTTTATGTGGGTTTTCGGGCTCAACAAGTAACAACACTCAACTAAATTGTGTGAAGTCATGGGAGTTCATCGGTTCCGAGATAGAAGACTCCAAGCTGCGGTGGGTTTGGATTTTAGTTGCAGCAGGATCGGTACTAATCCTGTTGATTAGTACTGGTATCGACGCCATTTTCTTGCACCGGAAAAGAGGATGTAAAGTGGACAGGCTGGATGATGCTTCTCTAAATTTCGATGAGGCAATCCTACGCTCCTCAATCGCTCCTCGGAATTACAAATTCAAAGAACTTGGGAACGCAACTGGTAATTTCAACCGTAAGAACAAACCCGGGAAAGGTGGCTTCGGGACTGTCTACAAGGGAATCTTGGGAAACAAGGAAGTCATTGTCAAAAGAGTCTCGAAGAAATCAACCCAAGGTAAGCGAGAATTCATGGCAGAAGTCACTACAATCGGCAACCTCCATCATCGGAATCTTGTTAAGTTGATCGGATGGTGCCATGAAAGGCGTGAGTACCTCTTGGTTTATGAGTACTTGCCTAATGGAAGCCTGGATAAGTATATATTTTGTGATGAAAAGCCAGACACGCAGGAAGCAACAATACTGAGCTGGGAAAAAAGGCGGAGTGTGATTTCCGGAGTGGCTCATGCGTTGGATTATCTGCGCATAATGGCTGCATGAAAAGGGTATTTCACTGAGACATAAAGGCTAGCAACATAATGCTGGATTTGGATTTCAACGCGAAACTGGGAGATTTCGGCTTAGCTCGCACCATTATTCGAAATGAGCATACTCACCACTCTACGAAAGAGCTTGCTGGAACACCTGGCTACATGGCTCCGGAGAGTATTCTTACCAGAAGGGCAACGGCCGAAACAGATGTTTATGCTTTTGGCGTTCTTGTTCTGGAAGTTGCTTGTGGAAGGAAGCTCGGAGGGCGAGGCCGAGCGGGATGACTACATTAGTAACATTGTGCATGAGCTATGGGAACTTTACGTGAAGGGGAACGGTCCTCGAAGGTGCAGGGCGCTGGGATTGGATGGAATATTCAAAAAGGAAGAAATGGAGCGAGTGCTTGCTGCCATCCAAATCAAACGATAGGCCCTCCATGAAAAGCTGTTTTGGAGGTCCCTTACGGGGAGGCGCCATTACCGGGACGTGCCGGTTGAAAGGCCTGTTTTTATGTGGCCACCCAAGCCTCCATCCTTCACAAAATGGGGACAGCTCTATCATTGGAGACCAACTCTCCCCAATTTCGGAGCTTGCGGGGAGATGAATTAAATGCCAAAGGCTCGAAGGAGAACGTCGATGATTAGTCGGTAAGATTTTGTTTTAGTCGAGTAATGTAGTAGTAGAAATATATCTAGCCATAACGTTCGTTTGTGTTCCGAGCGATGATCGATAAGAAATAGCAACTCTTCAATAAATTTATTTTTTTTCTTCGTCAAATTATGTACATAGTTACGGGAAAACTAGCTGCGGGGTTCACCGGGAATTCCCGGAAGGAAGATGTTTTCTGAAATGTCAAATCTCATTGGCCAATGATGGTGTATAACTTGGTGATCAGTTTAATGTTTTTTTTTTACATGGTACCAGTGCTTTCGATCGGGAAAAGGATTTTTCTATAACAAAATCTTAAGAAAACCAAAGTTGTCATACCCAGCTGGCCTTTTGCACTCCTCTTTTGACATAATATGAGCAATAGCTGCAGGTGAAAGAACAGAGTAATTTGCCGATGAGCAAAACATTTCGAAGCTCTAAAATTAATGTGGGAGTCGTCTTCACTGATTACTCCCTCATCCCCATTTAGCTATATCGAGGTGGCAAGGCTATTAATATCATGGACTCATAGTAACGGAAAAAAATGAAGACCAAAGATCAGTCGAGATCATCAGAGACACGACTTGAAGTAATTCCGTAGAAGGATCAACTTACCTAAAACTTTAAGCTGTTAGGTAAGGGTTCAAAATATGATTTATATTATTTTCTAACATATCCTTTCAAGTGAAAACTTTTTGGGCTTGAAACTTACATAGACTCGCATTACCTTGTGCTTGATTTTTATCAAATAGAATAGGATAGTGAGATTCGAACTTGTGACCCCTGGGTCAACAAAGCTTTGATACTATGTTAAAGAACCAACTTATTTAAAAACTTAAACTATTACATGAGACCCTAAAATATGATTCATATTATTCTCTAACACTGTATGGGGAATAAAAATCTTCATGATGGAAAACAATAATTATACAATATACTGAAAGAGGTTAGGGTTTGGTTACTGTAGTATGTGAGTGAAATCACTATAGATTGTAATAGTACTGCTCGGTTTTTAGTTCGGGTCGTTTGGTTCACCATCTTACTTCATTTTATTTAGGTTTACACAAAAAGATATAAAGCAACGCCTTTAGCCCAGTGGATTAAGAGGAGGTGTCCTAAGCTAGAACCCCTGCCTAACGCGCCTGATTATGCTTTTTTTTTTTACTTTTACATTTTTTTGTTCTTTCTCTTTGTTTGTATTTTATTAGTTATTTTTATTTTAACATCAAATGATTTTTTTAGCTAATAATTTTCTTTTATTTTTTATTTTTTGTTTGCTCTTTTGCTAAAGTTGTTGACATTTTTTTTCTTTGATTGAATTTTCCCCCTATTATTAACATAATAGTAATAATAATTTTAGTTTTTTTCTTATTTTCTTTTCTGTTAATGTTTTTGATTTTTTTCCTTCCGGATAATTTAATAATTTTTATTTTTTTTACAATAATATTAATGATATTTTTAGATGTCAAGGCTTCGATGTTCCTGTTATTATAATAGAGTGTGTGTATGTGTTTCATTATATCAAACCTTGCATATATATATGTTATACTTTATTTGATTTTTTTTTCAATTTTGTATTGAAATTGAAATTGATAATCTATTTGGTTTTTGTTTCGGCCCTTATACTTTTAATTTTTTATTTTAATTCTCTTAATTTTTTATAGTTCTTAAATAGTCCGTATATTTTATCCATGTGTTATATATATGTGCCTTTAGTTTTGATTTTTTATTTTTATTATTTTCTCTTTTGTTGAGATAACATTTTTTTCAAAACTTTGTTCTTAAATTTTAGTTTGTGTTTATGATCATTTGAAAATTGATGTTTCTTATTTTTTTTCCTTTGTTTTTTTTTTTTTCACATCAAATGATGTTTTTTAGCTAATAATTTGAATTTAATTTTAATTTTTTTTGTTGTTTTGTTAAAGTTTTTGGGCTTTTTATTCTTTTATTGAATTTATTTTTCCATTATTCACGCAATAATAACAATAATAATAATAGTTTTAGTTTTATTTTTTTTTTTGCTTCCTCTTTTATTAATGTTTTTGAGTTTTTTTCTTCTCGAAATACTTTTAATATTTTTTATTGTTTTAGCAATAATAATAATAATATTTTTAGATGTTAAGCCTTTGATGTTTTGTTGTTAAAATTGGATGTGTTGATGTGTTTCATTATATCAAACCTTGCGTGTATATATGTTATATTTTATTTTTTAACTAGCAAAATCTATTAATAATTTCAATCCCAACAATCATAAAAAATATTTATTCGGCCCGCAATGTAATACGGGTAATTAACTAGTAAGAACCAGAAGATGGAGTTCAATCTAAGCCTGTTTCGGGGAACATAGCAAGAAAAGAAGACCTAATACAGAAAATGAACCTCCGGCTAACTGGAATATTACACGTCAGGTTAACTTGGATACATGAGAAGAAAGCAAGTGGAAACCACGCAGGTGCACAGGAAACTAAATACAATGAAGAGAGAGAGCAAAACCTGTCACTGAAATCTGCAAGAACATGCAGGCAAACTCAATTATAATCCATATATCTTCTCTTTTCTGCGAACTCCACTTTTCAGACAACATAAACACTCGAGCAGTGCCATCAAATGAAACTGAAAGAAGAAAGTCCTGGTCCGAAGACACACGTAATGACTGGATGCTACTGCATGACCATGGAGGGTTCTTACACATTCACCTTGGCTGCTATCCCATATAAGTATTTGTTGAAGATTGAGGATGATTCCAGGACTGCAATTGGAAGCTGAAGAATTGAAGAAAGAGCTATGACAAAATTCAAAGTTGTTTCTTTCTTAATTAGTATTTTTAGTTTATTTCAATAAGATCAATTGTTTGATCAAGAAGTCTAGTGATTTATGAATTTCAGTTTATTTCCAATTAGAATTATTATGAACTAGAGTTTGTAAATTATTAGAATTCTTACTCTTATACTAAGTTCAATTTTGATTTCTATAAATAAAATCAAAAGGATGGCAGTAACCTCAAGTAAAATTCTGCCCTTATTCTGAAAATTCAATTGCAAATTACACCTGATTCATGTGTTCTTTATTTTTCTGCAAACTTAGCAGAAATTGTCACTAATTTGAATAGTGACAGTTTTTCATGGCAAGATCACAATTCCAATTACTTATCTGAATGGTAACTATTTGTGTTCATCATTTTTTTTTCCAACAAATTAGTATCAAAGCAAGAATTATATCTTTGAAGGGATTGAGTGAAACACAGGGGAATTAAAAAAAAATTAATTTTTTTCAAAGTGATTAACTTTGAAGGGAAGGTGAGTGAAACACGAGAGTTTGCAAAATTAATCAAGAAAGTCATCTTGATTCTGTCTTTGATTGATATGTAATTGACTGCAATTGTCAATTACCTCTCTTGTTCGTTGTTTCAATCAAAATTCTCAAATCAATTGTAACGAGAGAAGAAAAACATAAACAACAATTGTTTCTGTTTACTAGAAAATCAAGAGTAACAGTTGGATTGTCAGAATTTAGGATGGATTCTTCGTCTTTCTAAACCAAATCACTTGTGTTTCAAGTCAAAATTATGATGTTTGAGCTGTAAAATTAGCAACGTATCTCAAAGCTTTTTATTTGTTGGAAATTGTGGAAAGTAACAAACCACCAAATCTCTTGGGAAACAATCCCACAATTGCACAAATACAGGATTTCAGGCACTTGCATCCATAATGCAGTAAATGAAGAAAAATTCACAAGAATCATGGATTATGAAACTGCTAAAGAAGCTTAGGAGAAATTAAAAGTTGAATTTCAAAGTGATGAAAAATCAAGAAAAATACAAGTATTGAATTTAAAAAGGCAATTTGAAGGTTTGAAGATGAGAGAGACATAAATTATCAAAGAATTCTCCTCTAATATCTCGAAATTAGTTAATCAAATGAGATTATTGGGAGAAGATGTTCAAGAATTAAGGGTAGTCAAGAAAGTCATTGTCAGCTGTTACAGGTTAGAAATTCTTGCAGGGAAAACAGAGAGAAATTTGGGGAAGAAGGAGAGTAAGAGAGAGAATAAGTTGAACACGCACTATGCGTGAGCCAGAGAATAGGAGCAGGGGAGAGGATTCTGAATTCTGGTATATTTCTTGCGTGTCCCTTCTGTTACTAACAATACGAATATAAAGGAAATTAGTGCATGTGCCAACGTGGCATCCATTACAAGTCTAGCTACTGGAAATAAAAAAGAAGTTGCACCAACGCAGTCGTTTAGGTTACTGCTAATTTGAAATTCAAAATCTATTTTTGTTTTCCTCTAGTCGTCTTCCTCTTGTTTCCTCTTTTGATTCGTGACAATACCCCCTCTGTGGCTTCAACCTTGTCCTCAAGGTTAAACTGAGGAAACCTCCAGCTAAACCCTTTTTAACCATTCTCCTCCTCCTTTATATCGTCTCCATCATCATCTACTATGCATAAGGAGTATAGCCTTCGGTTTCTGCACTTATGCCCAGGTACAAACCTCTCATCACACCAAAAACAGAGGCCCTTGGCCCTCCTATCATCCATTTCCTTGGTTCTGATTGGTTTGGATGGTTTATTGCCAAAATATGAGTTGTTATTGCTGGGGTAAAAGGTCGTAGGGGTGGGTAATAATGCTTGTGAAGAATTCTCACAAGGGTTGATTTCTGTCTTGGGTGTGTTTGCAGGGTAGTTAGGTTTCATAGGAGGTGAATGAGAATGTATCTGATCCGGTGACCTTGGATAATGAGGGGTTATTTTTCAGTGGGTAAGTGTATTGTTGTGAAGCCTAGCTAAGTTGTATACTTGCTTGACGGATTTCGGTTCAAACATTTTTACCAAATTCTTGATTTCTACCTCCAAGCCTCCCAGGAAAAACACCAAGGCTTGCTTCTCGGAGATTTGTGCCCGGTTCCATAATACATCAAAGTCTCTGATGTATTCTTCAAGGTTCTCCTCCTGTTTATGCTCTGTAAGCTCTTCCAATGGGTCCTCTGTCCCCCAAAACGACAGCATAGGGCATCCACATACTCTGCCCAAGTCACCTCATGTCCATCTAAGTTGCGAGTGTAGTTTTGGTGCCAATAAAACACCATGCCATCCAGGTAATAAGAGGCCAACTTTCAGTTTCGGGCACTTCCTCAAGGTCGAA
>JAPFFH010000083.1:0-33327 GCA_029030765.1 Salix suchowensis | reverse complement strand
AGTTGGTATTAGACTTCAAATTTATGGGTAATAGACTTTTCCCCCCAAAATGATAGAACTTGGTTTTTGGTGGGGGTGTTAGCCTTGGATTTTCGGACAAATTGGTCCTGACTCGACGAGCCCCATTTTAAATGAGTATTAGCCTTAGATTTCTAACCTTGTTCATATCCAATCCCTTTTTGTTGGTATTAGACTTCAAATTTATGGGTAATAGACTTTTCACCCCAAAATGATAGAACTTGGTTTTTGCGTGGGGGGTGTTAGCCTTGGATTTTCGGACAAATTGGTCCCGACTCGACGAGCCCCTATTTTAAATGAGTATTAGCCTTAGATTTATAACCTTGTTCATATCCAATCCCTTTTTAGTTGGTATTAGACTTCAAATTTATAGGGTAATAGACTTTTCCTCCCAAAATGATAGAACTTGGTTTTTGGTGGGAGTGTTAGTCTTGGATTTTCGGACAAATTGGTCCTGACTCGACGAGCCCCATTTTAAATGAGTATTAGCCTTAGATTTCTAAACTTGTTCATATCCAATCCCTTTTTGTTGGTATTAGACTTCAAATTTATGGGTAATAGACTTTTCACCCCAAAATGATAGAACTTGGTTTTTGGTGGGGGTGTTAGCCTTGGATTTTCGGACAAATTGGTCCTGACTCGACGAGCCCCATTTTAAATGAGTATTAGCCTTAGATTTATAACCTTGTTCATATCCAATCCCTTTTTGTTGGTATTAGACTTCAAATTTATGGGTAATAGACTTTTCACCCCAAAATGATAGAACTTGGTTTTTGGAGGGGGTGTTAGCCTTGGATTTTCAGATAAATTGGTCCGGACTTCACGAGCACCATTTTAAATGAGTATTAGCCTTAGATTTCTAACCTTGTTCATATCCAATCCCTTTTTGTTGGTATTAGACTTCAAATTTATGGGTAATAGACTTTTAACCCCAAAATGATAGAACTTGGTTTTTGGAGGAGGTCTTAGCCTTGGATTTTTGGACAAATTGGTCCTCCCTCGACGAGCCCCATTTTAAATGAGTATTAGCCTTATATTTCTAACCTTGTTCATATCCAATCCCTTTTTGTTGGTATTAGACTTCAAATTTATGGGTAATAGACTTTTAACCCCAAAATGATAGAACTTGGTTTTTGGAGGAGGTCTTAGCCTTGGATTTTCGGACAAATTGGTCCTCCCTCGACGAGCCCCATTTTAAATGAGTATTAGCCTTAGATTTCTAAACTTGTTCATATCCAATCCCTTTTAGTTGGTATTAGACTTCAAATTTATGGGTAATAGACTTTTCCCCCCAAAATGATAGAACTTGGTTTTTGGTGGGGGGTGTTAGCCTTGGATTTTCGGACAAATTGGTCCTGACTCGGCGAGCCCCCATTTTAAATGAGTATTAGCCTTAGATTTCTAACCTTGTTCATATCCAATCCCTTTTTTGTTGGTATTAGACTTCAAATTTATGGGTAATAGACTTTTCACCCCAAAATGATAGAACTTGGTTTTTGGAGGGGGTGTTAGCCTTGGATTTTCGGACAAATTGGTCCTCCCTCGACGAGCCCCATTTTAAATGAGTATTAGCCTTAGATTTCTAAACTTGTTCATATACAATCCCTTTTTAGTTGGTATTAGACTTCAAATTTATGGGTAATAGACTTTTCACCCCAAAATGATAGAACTTGGTTTTTGGAGGGGGTGTTAGCCTTGGATTTTCGGACAAATTGGTCCTGACTTCACGAGCCCCATTTTAAATGAGTATTAGCCTTATATTTCTAACCTTTTTCATATCCAATCCCTTTTTGTTGGTATTAGACTTCAAATTTATGGGTAATAGACTTTTCACCCCAAAATGATAGAACTTGGTTTTTGGAGGAGGTGTTAGCCTTGTATTTTCGGACAAATTGGTCCTCCCTCGACGAGCCCCATTTTAAATGAGTATTAGCCTTAGATTTCTAAACTTGTTCTATCCAATCCCTTTTAGTTGGTATTAGACTTCAAATTTATGGGTAATAGACTTTTTCCCCCAAAATGATAGAACTTGGTTTTTGGTGGGGGTGTTAGCCTTGGATTTTCGGACAAATTGGTCCTGACTCGACGAGCCCCATTTTAAATGAGTATTAGCCTTAGATTTCTAACCTTGTTCATATCCAATCCCTTTTTGTTGGTATTAGACTTCAAATTTATGGGTAATAGACTTTTCACCCCAAAATGATAGAACTTGGTTTTTGGTGGGGGTGTTAGCCTTGGATTTTCGGACAAATTGGTCCTGACTCGACGAGCCCTATTTTAAATGAGTATTAGCCTTAGATTTATAACCTTGTTCATATCCAATCCCTTTTAGTTGGTATTAGACTTCAAATTTATGGGTAATAGACTTTTCCTCCCAAAATGATAGAACTTGGTTTTTGGTGGGAGTGTTAGCCTTGGATTTTTCGGACAAATTATTCTCGACTCGACGAGCCCCATTTTAAATGAGTATTAGCCTTAGATTTCTAAACTTGTTCATATCCAATCCCTTTTTCTTGGTATTAGACTTCAAATTTATGGGTAATAGACTTTTCACCCCAAAATGATAGAACTTGGTTTTTGGTGGGGGTGTTAGCCTTGGATTTTCGGACAAATTGGTCCCTGACTCAGCGAGCCCCATTTTAAATGAGTATTAGCCTTAGATTTATAACCTTGTTCATATCCAATCCCTTTTTGTTGGTATTAGACTTCAAATTTATGGGTAATAGACTTTTCACCCCAAAATGATAGAACTTGGTTTTTGGAGGAGGTGTTAGCCTTGTATTTTCGGACAAATTGGTCCTCCCTCGACGAGCCCCATTTTAAATGAGTATTAGCCTTAGATTTCTAAACTTGTTCTATCCAATCCCTTTTAGTTGGTATTAGACTTCAAATTTATGGGTAATAGTCTTTTCCCCCCAAAAATGATAGAACTTGGTTTTTGGTGGGGGGTGTTAGCCTTGGATTTTCGGACAAATTGGTCCTGACTCGACGAGCCCCATTTTAAATGAGTATTAGCCTTAGATTTCTAACCTTGTTCATATCCAATCCCTTTTTGTTGGTATTAGACTTCAAATTTATGGGTAATAGACTTTTCACCCCAAAATGATAGAACTTGGTTTTTGGTGGGGGTGTTAGCCTTGGATTTTCGGACAAATTGGTCCTGACTCGACGAGCCCTATTTTAAATGAGTATTAGCCTTAGATTTATAACCTTGTTCATATCCAATCCCTTTTAGTTGGTATTAGACTTCAAATTTATGGGTAATAGACTTTTCCTCCCAAAATGATAGAACTTGGTTTTTGGTGGGAGTGTTAGCCTTGGATTTTTCGGACAAATTGGTCACGACTCGGCGAGCCCCATTTTAAATGAGTATTAGCCTTAGATTTCTAAACTTGTTCATATCCAATCCCTTTTTGTTGGTATTAGACTTCAAATTTATGGGTAATAGACTTTTCACCCCAAAATGATAGAACTTGGTTTTTGGTGGGGGTGTTAGCCTTGGATTTTCGGACAAATTGGTCCTGACTCGACGAGCCCCATTTTAAATGAGTATTAGCCTTAGATTTATAACCTTGTTCATATCCAATCCCTTTTTGTTGGTATTAGACTTCAAATTTATGGGTAATAGACTTTTCACCCCAAAATGATAGAACTTGGTTTTTGGAGGGGGTGTTAGCCTTGGATTTTCAGATAAATTGGTCCGGACTTCACGAGCACCATTTTAAATGAGTATTAGCCTTAGATTTCTAACCTTGTTCATATCCAATCCCTTTTTGTTGGTATTAGACTTCAAATTTATGGGTAATAGACTTTTAACCCCAAAATGATAGAACTTGGTTTTTGGAGGAGGTCTTAGCCTTGGATTTTTGGACAAATTGGTCCTCCCTCGGCGAGCCCCATTTTAAATGAGTATTAGCCTTAGATTTCTAAACCTTGTTCATATCAATCCCTTTTTAGTTGGTATTAGACTTCAAATTTATGGGTAATAGACTTTTCACCCCAAAATGATAGAACTTGGTTTTTGGTGGGGGTGTTAGCCTTGGATTTTCGGACAAATTGGTCCTGACTCGACGAGCCCCATTTTAAATGAGTATTAGCCTTAGATTTCTAACCTTGTTCATATCCAATCCCTTTTTGTTGGTATTAGACTTCAAATTTATGGGTAATAGACTTTTCACCCCAAAATGATAGAACTTGGTTTTTGGAGGGGGTGTTAGCCTTGGATTTTCGGACAAATTGGTCCTCCCTCGACGAGCCCCATTTTAAATGAGTATTAGCCTTAGATTTCTAAACTTGTTCATATACAATCCCTTTTAGTTGGTATTAGACTTCAAATTTATGGGTAATAGACTTTTCACCCCAAAATGATAGAACTTGGTTTTTGGAGGAGGTGTTAGCCTTGGATTTTCAGACAAATTGGTCCTCCCTCGACGAGCCCCATTTTAAATGAGTATTAGCCTTAGATTTCTAAACTTGTTCATATCCAATCCCTTTTAGTTGGTATTAGACTTCAAATTTATGGGTAATAGACTTTTCACCCCAAAATGATAGAACTTGGTTTTTGGTGGGGGGTGTTAGCCTTGGATTTTCGGACAAATTGGTCCTGACTCGACGAGCCCCATTTTAAATGAGTATTAGCCTTAGATTTCTAACCTTGTTCATATCCAATCCCTTTTTGTTGGTATTAGACTTCAAATTTATGGGTAATAGACTTTTCACCCCAAAATGATAGAACTTGGTTTTTGGAGGGGGTGTTAGCCTTGGATTTTTCGGACAAATTGGTCCTCGACTCGACGAGCCCCATTTTAAATGAGTATTAGCCTTAGATTTCTAACCTTGTTCATATCCAATCCCTTTTTGTTGGTATTAGACTTCAAATTTATGGGTAATAGACTTTTAACCCCAAAAATGATAGAACTTGGTTTTTGGAGGAGGTGTTAGCCTTGGATTTTTGGACAAATTGGTCCTCCCTCGACGAGCCCCATTTTAAATGAGTATTAGCCTTAGATTTCTAACCTTGTTCATATCCAATCCCTTTTTAGTTGGTATTAGACTTCAAATTTATGGGTAATAGACTTTTTCACCCCAAAATGATAGAACTTGGTTTTTGGAGGGAGGTGTTAGCCTTGGATTTTTCGGACAAATTGGTCCTCCCTCGGCGAGCCCCCATTTTAAATGAGTATTAGCCTTAGATTTCTAAACTTGTTCATATCCAATCCCTTTTTAGTTGGTATTAGACTTCAAATTTATGGGTAATAGACTTTTCCCCCCAAAATGATAGAACTTGGTTTTTGGTGGGGGGTGTTAGCCTTGGATTTTTCGGACAAATTGGTCCCGACTCGACGAGCCCCATTTTAAATGAGTATTAGCCTTAGATTTCTAACCTTGTTCATATCCAATCCCTTTTTTGTTGGTATTAGACTTCAAATTTATGGGTAATAGACTTTTCACCCCCAAAATGATAGAACTTGGTTTTTGGAGGGGGTGTTAGCCTTGGATTTTCGGACAAATTGGTCCTGACTCGACGAGCCCCATTTTAAATGAGTATTAGCCTTAGATTTCTAAACTTGTTCATATACAATCCCTTTTAGTTGGTATTAGACTTCAAATTTATGGGTAATAGACTTTTCACCCCAAAAATGATAGAACTTGGTTTTTGGAGGAGGTGTTAGCCTTGGATTTTCGGACAAATTGGTCCTCCCTCGGCGAGCCCCATTTTAAATGAGTATTAGCCTTAGATTTCTAAACTTGTTCATATCCAATCCCTTTTAGTTGGTATTAGACTTCAAATTTATGGGTAATAGACTTTTCCCCCCAAAAATGATAGAACTTGGTTTTTGGAGGGGGTGTTAGCCTTGGATTTTCGGACAAATTGGTCCTCGACTCGACGAGCCCCATTTTAAATGAGTATTAGCCTTAGATTTCTAACCTTGTTCATATGCAATACCCTTTTTAGTTTGTATTAGACTTCAGATTAATGGGTAATAGACTTTTTCACCCCAAAATGATAGAACTTGGTTTTTGGAGGGGGTGTTATCCTCGGATTTTTCGGACAAATTGGTCCGGACTTCACGAGCACCATTTTAAATGAGTATTAGCCTTAGATTTCTAACCTTGTTCATATCCAATCCCTTTTTCTTGGTATTAGACTTCAAATTTATGGGTAATAGACTTTTCACCCCAAAATGATAGAACTTGGTTTTTGGTGGGGGTGTTAGCCTTGGATTTTCGGACAAATTGGTCCTGACTCGACGAGCCCCATTTTAAATGAGTATTAGCCTTATATTTATAACCTTCTTCATATCCAATCCCTTTTTGTTTGTATTAGACTTCAAATTTATGGGTAATAGACTTTTCACCCCAAAATGATAGAACTTGGTTTTTGGAGGGGGTGTTAGCCTTGGATTTTCAGACAAATTGGTCCGGACTTCACGAGCACCATTTTAAATGAGTATTAGCCTTAGATTTCTAACCTTGTTCATATCCAATACCTTTTAGTTTGTATTAGACTTCAGATTAATGGGTAATAGACTTTTCCCCCAAAAATGATTGAACTTTGTTTTTGGAGGGGGTGTTAGCCTTGGATTTTCGGACAAATTGGTCCTCCCTCGACGAGCCCCATTTTAAATGAGTGTTAGCCTTAGATTTCTAAACTTGTTCATATGCAATCCCTTTTAGTTGGTATTAGACTTCAAATTTATGGGTAATAGACTTTTCCCCCCAAAAATGATAGAACTTGGTTTTTGGTGGGGGTGTTAGCCTTGGATTTTCGGACAAATTGGTCCTGACTCGCGAGCCCCATTTTAAATGAGTATTAGCCTTAGTTTTCTAACCTTGTTCATATCCAATCCCTTTTTGTTGGTATTAGACTTCAAATTTATGGGTAATAGACTTTTCACCCCAAAATGATAGAACTTTGTTTTTGGTGGGGGTGTTCGCCTTGGATTTTCGGACAAATTGGTCCTGACTCGACGAGCCCCATTTTAAATGAGTATTAGCCTTAGATTTCTAACCTTGTTCATATCCAATCCCTTTTATTTGGTATTAGACTTCAAATTTATGGGTAATAGACTTTTCCATCCAAAATGATAGAACTTGGTTTTTGGTGGGGGTGTTAGCCTTGGATTTTCGGACAAATTGGTCCTGACTCGACGAGCCCCATTTTAAATGAGTATTAGCCTTAGATTTCTAACCTTTATCATATCCAATCCCTTTTTGTTGGTATTAGACTTCAAATTTATGGGTAATAGACTTTTCGCCCCAAAATGATAGAACTTGGTTTTTGGAGGGGGTGTTAGCCTTGGATTTTCGGACAAATTGGTCCTCCCTCGACGAGCCCCATTTTAAATGAGTATTAGCCTTAGATTTCTAACCTTGTTCATATCCAATCCCTTTTAGTTTGTATTAGACTTCAGATTAATGGGTAATAGACTTTTCCCCCAAAAATGATTGAACTTGGTTTTTGGAGGGGGTGTTAGCCTTGGATTTTCGGACAAATTGGTCCTGACTCGCGAGCCCCATTTTAAATGAGTATTAGCCTTAGTTTTCTAACCTTGTTCATATCCAATCCCTTTTTGTTGGTATTAGACTTCAAATTTATGGGTAATAGACTTTTCACCCCAAAATGATAGAACTTTGTTTTTGGTGGGGGTGTTCGCCTTGGATTTTCGGACAAATTGGTCCTGACTCGACGAGCCCCATTTTAAATGAGTATTAGCCTTAGATTTATAACCTTGTTCATATCCAATCCCTTTTTATTGGTATTAGACTTCAAATTTATGGGTAATAGACTTTTCACCCCCAAAATGATAGAACTTGGTTTTTGGTGGGGGTGTTAGCCTTGGATTTTCGGACAAATTGGTCCTGACTAGACGAGCCCCATTTTAAATGAGTATTAGCCTTATATTTCTAACCTTTATCATATCCAATCCCTTTTTGTTGGTATTAGACTTCAAATTTATGGGTAATAGACTTTTCACCCCCAAAATGATAGAACTTGGTTTTTGGAGGGGGTGTTAGCCTTGGATTTTTCGGACAAATTGGTCGGGACATCACGAGCACCATTTTAATTGAGTATTAGCCTTAGATTTCTAACCTTGTTCATATCCAATACCTTTTTAGTTTGTATTAGACTTCAGATTAATGGGTAATAGACTTTTCCCCCCAAAAATGATTGAACTTGGTTTTTGGAGGGAGTGTTAGCCTTGGATTTTCGGACAAATTGGTCCTTACTTGACCCGAGCCCCATTTTAAATGAGTATTAGCCTTAGATTTCTAACCTTGTTCATATCCAATCCCTTTTAGTTGGTATTAGACTTCAAATTTATGGGTAATAGACTTTTCCCCCCTAAAATGATAGAACTTGGTTTTTTGGTGGGGGTGTTAGCCTTGGATTTTCGGACAAATTGGTCACGACTCGCGAGCCCCATTTTAAATGAGTATTAGCCTTAGATTTCTAACCTTGTTCATATCCAATCCCTTTTTGTTGGTATTAGACTTCAAATTTATGGGTAATAGACTTTTCACCCCAAAAAGATAGAACTTGGTTTTTGGTGGGGGGTGTTAGCCTTGGATTTTCGGACAAATTGGTCCCTGACTCGACGAGCCCCATTTTTAAATGAGTATTAGCCTTAGATTTCTAACCTTGTTCATATCCAATCCCTTTTAGTTGGTATTAGACTTCAAATTTATGGGTAATAGACTTTTCCCCCCAAAATGATAGAACTTGGTTTTTGGTGGGGGTGTTAGCCTTGGATTTTCGGACAAATTGGTCCTGACTCGACGAGCCCCGTTTTAAATGAGTATTAGCCTTAGATTTCTAACCTTGTTCATATCCAATCCCTTTTTGTTGGTATTAGACTTCAAATTTATGGGTAATAGACTTTTCACCCCAAAATGATAGAACTTGGTTTTTGGTTGTGGTGTTAGCCTTGGATTTTCGGACAAATTGGTCCTGACTCGACGAGCCCCATTTTAAATGAGTATTATCCTTAGATTTCTAACCTTGTTCATATCCAATCCCTTTTTGTTGGTATTAGACTTCAAATTTATGGGTAATAGACTTTTCACCCCAAAATGATAGAACTTGGTTTTTGGTGGGGGTGTTAGCCTTGGATTTTCGGACAAATTGGTCCTGACTCGACGAGCCCCATTTTAAATGAGTATTAGTCTTAGATTTCTAACCTTGTTCATATCCAATCCCTTTTAGTTGGTATTAGACTTCAAATTTATGGGTAATAGACTTTTCCCCCCAAAATGATAGAACTTGGTTTTAGGTGGGGGTGTTAGCCTTGGATTTTCGGACAAATTGGTCCTGACTCGACGAGCCCCATTTTAAATGAGTATTAGCCTTATATTTCTAACCTTGTTCATATCCAATCCCTTTTTATTGGTATTAGACTTCAAATTTATGGATAATAGACTTTTCACCCCAAAATGATAGAACTTGGTTTTTGGTGGGGGTGTTAGCCTTGGATTTTCGGACAAATTGGTCCTGACTCGACGAGCCCCATTTTAAATGAGTATTAGCCTTAGATTTCTAACCTTGTTCATATCCAATCCCTTTTTGTTGGTATTAGACTTCAAATTTATGGGTAATAGACTTTTCGCCCCAAAATGATAGAACTTGGTTTTTGGAGGGGGTGTTAGCCTTGGATTTTCGGACAAATTGGTCCTCCCTCGACGAGCCCCATTTTAAATGAGTATTAGCCTTAGATTTCTAACCTTGTTCATATCCAATCCCTTTTAGTTGGTATTAGACTTCAAATTTATGGATAATAGACTTTTCCCCCCCAAAATGATAGAACTTGGTTTTTGGTGGGGGTGTTAGCCTTGGATTTTCGGACAAATTGGTCCTGACTCGCGAGCCCCATTTTAAATGAGTATTAGCCTTAGTTTTCTAACCTTGTTCATATCCAATCCCTTTTTGTTGGTATTAGACTTCAAATTTATGGGTAATAGACTTTTCACCCCAGAATGATAGAACTTTATTTTTGGCGGGGGTGTTCGCCTTGGATTTTCGGACAAATTGGTCCTGACTCGACGAGCCCCATTTTAAATGAGTATTAGCCTTAGATTTCTAACCTGGTTCATATCCAATCCCTTTTTATTGGTATTAGACTTCAAATTTATGGGTAATAGACTTTTCACCCCAAAATGATAGAACTTGGTTTTTGGTGGGGGTGTTAGCCTTGGATTTTCGGACAAATTGGTCCTGACTCGACGAGCCCCATTTTAAATGAGTATTAGCCTTATATTTCTAACCTTTATCATATCCAATCCCTTTTTGTTGGTATTAGACTTCAAATTTATGGGTAATAGACTTTTCGCCCCAAAATGATAGAACTTGGTTTTTGGAGGGGGTGTTAGCCTTGGATTTTCGGACAAATTGGTCCGGACTTCACGAGCACCATTTTAAATGAGTATTAGCCTTAGATTTTTAACCTTGTTCATATCCAATACCTTTTAGTTTGTATTAGACTTCAGATTAATGGGTAATAGACTTTTCCCCCAAAAATGATTGAACTTGGTTTTTGGAGGGGGTGTTAGCCTTGGATTTTCGGACAAATTGGTCCTCCCTCGACGAGCCCCATTTTAAATGAGTATTAGCCTTAGATTTCTAAACTTGTTCATATCCAATCCCTTTTAGTTGGTATTAGACTTCAAATTTATGGGTAATAGACTTTTCACCCCAAAATGATAGAACTTGGTTTTTGGTGGGCGTGTTAGCCTTGGATTTTCGTACAAATTGGTCCTGACTCGACGAGCCCCATTTTAAATGAGTATTAGCCTTATATTTCTAACCTTGTTCATATCCAATCCCTTTTTGTTGGTATTAGACTTCAAATTTATGGGTAATAGACTTTTCACCCCAAAATGATAGAACTTGGTTTTTGGAGGGGGTGTTAGCCTTGGATTTTCGGACAAATTGGTCCTGACTTCACGAGTACCATTTTAAATGAGTATTAGCCTTAGATTTCTAACCTTGTTCATATCCAATCCCTTTTTGTTGGTATTAGACTTCAAATTTATGGGTAATGGACTTTTCCCCCAAAAATGATTGAAATTGGTTTTTGGAGGGGGTGTTAGCCTTGGATTTTCGGACAAATTGGTCCTCACTCGACGAGCCCCATTTTAAATGAGTATTAGCCTTAGATTTCTAACCTTTATCATATCCAATCCCTTTTTGTTGGTATTAGACTTCAAATTTATGGGTAATAGACTTTTCACCACAAAATGATAGAACTTGGTTTTTGGAGGGGGTGTTAGCCTTGGATTTTCGGACAAATTGGTCCGGACTTCACGAGCACCATTTTAAATGAGTATTAGCCTTAGATTTCTAACCTTGTTCATATCCAATACCTTTTAGTTTGTATTAGACTTCAGATTAATGGGTAATAGACTTTTCCCCCAAAAATGATTGAACTTGGTTTTTGGAGGGGGTGTTAGCCTTGGATTTTTCGGACAAATTGGTCTCGACTCGACGAGCCCCGTTTTAAATGAGTATTAGCCTTAGATTTCTAACCTTGTTCATATCCAATCCCTTTTTGTTGGTATTAGACTTCAAATTTATGGGTAATAGACTTTTCACCCCAAAATGATAGAACTTGGTTTTTGGTTGTGGTGTTAGCCTTGGATTTTCGGACAAATTGGTCCTGACTCGACGAGCCCCATTTTAAATGAGTATTATCCTTAGATTTCTAACCTTGTTCATATCCAATCCCTTTTTGTTGGTATTAGACTTCAAATTTATGGGTAATAGACTTTTCACCCCCAAAATGATAGAACTTGGTTTTTGGTGGGGGTGTTAGCCTTGGATTTTCGGACAAATTGGTCCTGACTCGACGAGCCCCATTTTAAATGAGTATTAGTCTTAGATTTCTAACCTTGTTCATATCCAATCCCTTTTAGTTGGTATTAGACTTCAAATTTATGGGTAATAGACTTTTCCCCCCAAAAATGATAGAACTTGGTTTTTGGTGGGGGGTGTTAGCCTTGGATTTTCGGACAAATTGGTCCCGACTCGACATGCCCCATTTTAAATGAGTATTAGCCTTAGATTTCTAACCTTGTTCATATCCAATCCCTTTTTAGTTGGTATTAGACTTCAAATTTATGGGATAATAGACTTTTCCCCCCCAAAAATGATAGAACTTGGTTTTTGGTGGGGGGTGTTAGCCTTGGATTTTCGGACAAATTGGTCCCGACTCGACGAGCCCCATTTTAAATGAGTATTAGCCTTAGATTTTCTAACCTTGTTCATATCCAATCCCTTTTTGTTGGTATTAGACTTCAAATTTATGGGTAATAGACTTTTCACCCCAAAATGATAGAACTTGGTTTTTGGTGGGGGGTGTTAGCCTTGGATTTTCGGACAAATTGGTCCTGACTCGACGAGCCCCATTTTAAATGAGTATTAGCCTTAGATTTCTAACCTTGTTCATATCCAATCCCTTTTAGTTGGTATTTGACTTCAAATTTATGGGTAATAGACTTTTCCCCCCCAAAATGATAGAACTTGGTTTTTGGTGGGGGGTGTTAGCCTTGGATTTTCGGACAAATTGGTCCCGACTCGACGAGCCCCATTTTAAATGAGTATTAGCCTTAGTTTTCTAACCTTGTTCATATCCAATCCCTTTTTGTTGGTATTAGACTTCAAATTTATGGGTAATAGACTTTTCACCCCAAAATGATAGAACTTTGTTTTTGGTGGGGGTGTTCGCCTTGGATTTTCGGACAAATTGGTCCTGACTCGACGAGCCCCATTTTAAATGAGTATTAGCCTTAGATTTCTAACCTGGTTCATATCCAATCCCTTTTTATTGGTATTAGACTTCAAATTTATGGGTAATAGACTTTTCACCCCAAAATGATAGAACTTGGTTTTTGGTGGGGGTGTTAGCCTTGGATTTTCGGACAAATTGGTCCTGACTCGACGAGCCCCATTTTAAATGAGTATTAGCCTTATATTTCTAACCTTTATCATATCCAATCCCTTTTTGTTGGTATTAGACTTCAAATTTATGGGTAATAGACTTTTCGCCCCAAAATGATAGAACTTGGTTTTTGGAGGGGGTGTTAGCCTTGGATTTTCGGACAAATTGGTCCGGACTTCACGAGCACCCATTTTAAATGAGTATTAGCCTTAGATTTTTAACCTTGTTCATATCCAATACCCTTTTAGTTTGTATTAGACTTCAGATTTAATGGGTAATAGACTTTTCCCCCCAAAAATGATTGAACTTGGTTTTTGGAGGGGGTGTTAGCCTTGGATTTTCGGACAAATTGGTCCTCCCTCGACGAGCCCCATTTTAAATGAGTATTAGCCTTAGATTTCTAAACTTGTTCATATCCAATCCCTTTTAGTTGGTATTAGACTTCAAATTTATGGGTAATAGACTTTTCACCCCAAAAATGATAGAACTTGGTTTTTGGTGGGCGTGTTAGCCTTGGATTTTCGGACAAATTGGTCCTGACTCGACGAGCCCCATTTTAAATGAGTATTAGCCTTATATTTCTAACCTTGTTCATATCCAATCCCTTTTTGTTGGTATTAGACTTCAAATTTATGGGTAATAGACTTTTCACCCCCAAAATGATAGAACTTGGTTTTTGGAGGGGGTGTTAGCCTTGGATTTTCGGACAAATTGGTCCTGACTTCACGAGCACCATTTTAAATGAGTATTAGCCTTAGATTTCTAACCTTGTTCATATCCAATCCCTTTTTAGTTGGTATTAGACTTCAAATTTATGGGTAATAGACTTTTCCCCCCAAAAATGATTGAAACTTGGTTTTTTGGAGGGGGTGTTAGCCTTGGATTTTTCGGACAAATTGGTCCTCACTCGACGAGCCCCATTTTAAATGAGTATTAGCCTTAGATTTCTAACCTTGTATCATATCCAATCCCTTTTTGTTGGTATTAGACTTCAAATTTATGGGTAATAGACTTTTCACCCCAAAATGATAGAACTTGGTTTTTTGGAGGGGTGTTAGCCTTGGATTTTCGGACAAATTGGTCCGGGACTTCACGAGCACCCATTTTAAATGAGTATTAGCCTTAGATTTCTAACCTTGTTCATATCCAATACCCTTTTTAGTTTGTATTAGACTTCAGATTTAATGGGTAATAGACTTTTCACCCCAAAAATGATTGAACTTGGTTTTTGGAGGGGGGTGTTAGCCTTGGATTTTTCGGACAAATTGGTCCCGACTCGACGAGCCCCATTTTAAATGAGTATTAGCCTTAGATTTCTAACCTTGTTCATATCCAATCCCTTTTTGTTGGTATTAGACTTCAAATTTATGGGTAATAGACTTTTCACCCCAAAATGATAGAACTTGGTTTTTGGTTGGGGGTGTTAGCCTTGGATTTTCGGACAAATTGGTCTCGACTCGACGAGCCCCATTTTAAATGAGTATTAGCCTTAGTTTTCTAACCTTGTTCATATCCAATCCCTTTTTGTTGGTATTAGACTTCAAATTTATGGGTAATAGACTTTTCACCCCAAAATGATAGAACTTGGTTTTTGGTGGGGGTGTTAGCCTTGGATTTTCGGACAAATTGGTCCTGACTCGACGAGCCCCATTTTAAATGAGTATTAGCCTTAGATTTCTAACCTTGTTCATATCCAATCCCTTTTTATTGGTATTAGACTTCAAATTTATGGGTAATAGACTTTCCCCCCCAAAATGATAGAACTTGGTTTTTGGTGGGGGTGTTAGCCTTGGATTTTCGGACAAATTGGTCCTGACTCGACGTGCCCCATTTTAAATGAGTATTAGCCTTAGATTTCTAACCTTGTTCATATCCAATCCCTTTTTCTTGGTATTAGACTTCAAATTTATGGGTAATAGTCTTTTCACTCCAAAATGATAGAACTTGGTTTTTGGTGGGGGTGTTAGCCTTGGATTTTCGGACAAATTGGTCCTGACTCGACGAGCCCCATTTTAAATGAGTATTAGCCTTATATTTATAACCTTGTTCATATCCAATCCCTTTTTAGTTGGTATTAGACTTCAAATTTATAGGGTAATAGACTTTTCACCCCCAAAAATGATAGAACTTGGTTTTTGGAGGGGTGTTAGCCTTGGATTTTCGGACAAATTGGTCCGGACTTCACGAGCACCCATTTTAAATGAGTATTAGCCTTAGATTTATAACCTTGTTCATATCCAATACCCTTTTTAGTTTGTATTAGACTTCAGATTTAATGGGTAATAGACTTTTCCCCCCAAAAATGATTGAACTTTGGTTTTTGGAGGGGGTGTTAGCCTTGGATTTTTCGGACAAATTGGTCCTCACTCGACGAGCCCCATTTTAAATGAGTATTAGCCTTAGATTTCTAAACCTTGTTCATATGCAATCCCTTTTTAGTTGGTATTAGACTTCAAATTTATGGGTAATAGACTTTTCACCCCAAAATGATAGAACTTGGTTTTTGGTGGGGGGTGTTAGCCTTGGATTTTTCGGACAAATTGGTCCTCGACTCGACGAGCCCCCATTTTAAATGAGTATTAGCCTTAGATTTTCTAACCTTGTTCATATCCAATCCCTTTTTGTTGGTATTAGACTTCAAATTTATGGGTAATAGACTTTTCACCCCAAAATGATAGAACTTGGTTTTTGGTGGGGGTGTTAGCCTTGGATTTTTCGGACAAATTAGTCCCGACTCGACGAGCCCCATTTTTAAATGAGTATTAGCCTTAGATTTCTAACCTTGTTCATATCCAATCCCTTTTTTCTTGGTATTAGACTTCAAATTTATGGGTAATAGTCTTTTCACTCCAAAAATGATAGAACTTGGTTTTTGGTGGGGGGTGTTAGCCTTGGATTTTCGGACAAATTGGTCCTCGACTCGACGAGCCCCATTTTAAATGAGTATTAGCCTTATATTTATAACCTTGTTCATATCCAATCCCTTTTTGTTGGTATTAGACTTCAAATTTATAGGGTAATAGACTTTTCACCCCCAAAATGATAGAACTTGGTTTTTGGAGGGGGTGTTAGCCTTGGATTTTCGGACAAATTGGTCCCGGACTTCACGAGCACCCATTTTAAATGAGTATTAGCCTTAGATTTTCTAACCTTGTTCATATCCAATACCTTTTTAGTTTGTATTAGACTTCAGATTAATGGGTAATAGACTTTTCCCCCCAAAAATGATTGAACTTTGGTTTTTGGAGGGGGTGTTAGCCTTGGATTTTCGGACAAATTGGTCCTCCCTCGACGAGCCCCATTTTAAATGAGTATTAGCCTTAGATTTCTAAACTTGTTCATATCCAATCCCTTTTTAGTTGGTATTAGACTTCAAATTTATGGGTAATAGACTTTTCACCCCAAAATGATAGAACTTGGTTTTTGGTGGGGGTGTTAGCCTTGGATTTTCGGACAAATTGGTCCTGACTCGACGAGCCCCATTTTAAATGAGTATTAGCCTTAGATTTCTAACCTTGTTCATATCCAATACCTTTTTAGTTGGTATTAGACTTCAAATTTATGGGTAATAGACTTTTCACCCCCAAAATGATAGAACTTGGTTTTTGGTGGGGGGTGTTAGCCTTGGATTTTCGGACAAATTGGTCCTGACTCGACGAGCCCCATTTTAAATGAGTATTAGCCTTAGATTTCTAACCTTGTTCATATCCAATCCCTTTTTATTGGTATTAGACTTCACATTTATGGGTAATAGACTTTTCACCCCAAAATGATAGAACTTGGTTTTTGGAGGGGGTGTTAGCCTTGGATTTTCGGACAAATTGGTCCTCCCTCGACGAGCCCCATTTTAAATGAGTATTAGCCTTAGATTTCTAACCTTGTTCATATCCAATCCCTTTTTGTTGGTATTAGACTTCAAATTTATAGGTAATAGACTTTTCACCCCAAAATGATAGAACTTGGTTTTTGGAGGGGGTGTTAGCCTTGGATTTTCAGACAAATTGGTCCGGACTTCACGAGCACCATTTTAAATGAGTATTAGCCTTAGATTTCTAACCTTGTTCATATCCAATACCTTTTAGTTTGTATTAGACTTCAGATTAATGGGTAATAGACTTTTTCCCCAAAAATGATTGAACTTGGTTTTTGGAGGAGGTGTTAGCCTTGGATTTTCAGACAAATTGGTCCTCCCTCGACGAGCCCCATTTTAAATGAGTATTAGCCTTAGATTTCTAAACTTGTTCATATCCAATCCCTTTTAGTTGGTATTAGACTTCAAATTTATGGGTAATAGACTTTTCGCCCCAAAATGATAGAACTTGGTTTTTGGAGGGGGTGTTAGCCTTGGATTTTCGGACAAATTGGTCCGGACATCACGAGCACCATTTTAAATGAGTATTAGCCTTAGATTTTTAACCTTGTTCATATCCAACACCTTTTAGTTTGTATTAGACTTCAGATTAATGGGCAATAGACTTTTCCCCCAAAAATGATTGAACTTGGTTTTTGGAGGGGGTGTTAGCCTTGGATTTTCGGACAAATTGGTCCTCCCTCGACGAGCCCCATTTTAAATGAGTATTAGCCTTAGATTTATAAACTTGTTCATATCCAATCCCTTTTAGTTGGTATTAGACTTCAAATTTATGGGTAATAGACTTTTCACCCCAAAATGATAGAACTTGGTTTTTGGTGGGCGTGTTAGCCTTGGATTTTCGGACAAATTGGTCCTGACTCGACGAGCCCCATTTTAAATGAGTATTAGCCTTATATTTCTAACCTTGTTCATATCCAATCCCTTTTTGTTGGTATTAGACTTCAAATTTATGGGTAATAGACTTTTCACCCCAAAATGATAGAACTTGGTTTTTGGAGGGGGTGTTAGCCTTGGATTTTCGGACAAATTGGTCCTGACTTCACGAGCACCATTTTAAATGAGTATTAGCCTTAGATTTCTAACCTTGTTCATATCCAATCCCTTTTTGTTGGTATTAGACTTCAAATTTATGGGTAATAGACTTTTCCCCCAAAAATGATTGAAATTGGTTTTTGGAGGGGGTGTTAGCCTTGGATTTTCGGACAAATTGGTCCTGACTCGACGAGCCCCATTTTAAATGAGTATTAGCCTTAGATTTCTAACCTTGTTCATATCCAATCCCTTTTTGTTGGTATTAGACTTCAAATTTATAGGTAATAGACTTTTCACCCCAAAATGATAGAACTTGGTTTTTGGAGGGGGTGTTAGCCTTGGATTTTCAGACAAATTGGTCCGGACTTCACGAGCACCATTTTAAATGAGTATTAGCCTTAGATTTCTAACCTTGTTCATATCCAATACCTTTTAGTTTGTATTAGACTTCAGATTAATGGGTAATAGACTTTTTCCCCCAAAAATGATTGAACTTGGTTTTTTGGAGGAGGTGTTAGCCTTGGATTTTCAGACAAATTGGTCCTCCCTCGACGAGCCCCATTTTAAATGAGTATTAGCCTTAGATTTCTAAACTTGTTCATATCCAATCCCTTTTAGTTGGTATTAGACTTCAAATTTATGGGTAATAGACTTTTCGCCCCAAAATGATAGAACTTGGTTTTTGGAGGGGGTGTTAGCCTTGGATTTTCGGACAAATTGGTCCGGACATCACGAGCACCATTTTAAATGAGTATTAGCCTTAGATTTTTAACCTTGTTCATATCCAATACCTTTTAGTTTGTATTAGACTTCAGATTAATGGGCAATAGACTTTTCCCCCAAAAATGATTGAACTTGGTTTTTGGAGGGGGTGTTAGCCTTGGATTTTCGGACAAATTGGTCCTCCCTCGACGAGCCCCATTTTAAATGAGTATTAGCCTTAGATTTATAAACTTGTTCATATCCAATCCCTTTTAGTTGGTATTAGACTTCAAATTTATGGGTAATAGACTTTTCACCCCAAAATGATAGAACTTGGTTTTTGGTGGGCGTGTTAGCCTTGGATTTTCGGACAAATTGGTCCTGACTCGACGAGCCCCATTTTAAATGAGTATTAGCCTTATATTTCTAACCTTGTTCATATCCAATCCCTTTTTGTTGGTATTAGACTTCAAATTTATGGGTAATAGACTTTTCACCCCAAAATGATAGAACTTGGTTTTTGGAGGGGGTGTTAGCCTTGGATTTTCGGACAAATTGGTCCTGACTTCACGAGCACCATTTTAAATGAGTATTAGCCTTAGATTTCTAACCTTGTTCATATCCAATCCCTTTTTGTTGGTATTAGACTTCAAATTTATGGGTAATAGACTTTTCCCCCAAAAATGATTGAAATTGGTTTTTGGAGGGGGTGTTAGCCTTGGATTTTCGGACAAATTGGTCCTGACTCGACGAGCCCCATTTTAAATGAGTATTAGCCTTAGATTTCTAACCTTGTTCATATCCAATCCCTTTTAGTTGGTATTAGACTTCAAATTTATGGGTAATAGACTTTTCACCCCAAAATGATAGAACTTGGTTTTTGGTGGGGGTGTTAGCCTTGGATTTTCGGACAAATTGGTCCTGACTCGACGAGCCCCATTTTAAATGAGTATTAGCCTTAGATTTCTAACCTTGTTCATATCCAATCCCGTTTATTGGTATTAGACTTAAAATTTATGGGTAATAGACTTTTCACCCCAAAATGATAGAACTTGGTTTTTGGTGGGGGTGTTAGCATTGGATTTTCGGACAAATTGGTCCTGACTCGACGAGCCCCATTTTAAATGAGTATTAGCCTTAGATTTATAACCTTGTTCATATCCAATCCCTTTTTGTTGGTATTAGACTTCAAATTTATGTGTAATAGACTTTTCACCCCAAAATGATAGAACTTGGTTTTTGGAGGGGGTGTTAGCCTTGGATTTTCGGACAAATTGGTCCGGACTTCACGAGCACCATTTTAAATGAGTATTAGCCTTAGATTTCTAACCTTGTTCATATCCAATACCTTTTAGTTTGTATTAGACTTCAGATTAATGGGTAATAGACTTTTCCCCCAAAAATGATTGAACTTTGTTTTTGGAGGGGGAGTTAGCTTTGGATTTTCGGATAAATTGGTCGTCCCTCGACGAGCCCCATTTTAAATGAGTATTAGCCTTAGATTTCTAAACTTGTTCATATGCAATCCCTTTTAGTTGGTATTAGACTTCAAATTTATGGGTAATAGACTTTTCCCCCCAAAATGATAGAACTTGGTTTTTGGTGGGGGTGTTAGCCTTGGATTTTCGGACAAATTGGTCCTGACTCGCGAGCCCCATTTTAAATGAGTATTAGCCTTAGTTTTCTAACCTTGTTCATATCCAATCCCTTTTTGTTGGTATTAGACTTCAAATTTATGGGTAATAGACTTTTCACCCCAAAATGATAGAACTTGGTTTTTGGTGGGGGTGTTAGCCTTGGATTTTCGGACAAATTGGTCCTGACTCGACGAGCCCCATTTTAAATGAGTATTAGCCTTAGATTTCTAACCTTGTTCATATCCAATCCCTTTTTATTGGTATTAGACTTCAAATTTATGGGTAATAGACTTTCCCCCCCAAAATGATAGAACTTGGTTTTTGGTGGGGGTGTTAGCTATGGATTTTCGGACAAATTGGTCCCTGACTCGACGAGCCCCATTTTAAATGAGTATTAGCCTTAGATTTCTAACCTTGTATCATATACAATCCCTTTTTGTTGGTATTAGACTTCAAATTTATGGGTAATAGACTTTTCGCCCCAAAAATGATAGAACTTGGTTTTTGGAGGGGGTGTTAGCCTTGGATTTTTCGGACAAATTGGTCCTCCCTCGACGAGCCCCATTTTAAATGAGTATTAGCCTTAGATTTCTAACCTTGTTCATATCCAATCCCTTTTTAGTTGGTATTAGACTTCAAATTTATGGATAATAGACTTTTCCCCCCAAAATGATAGAACTTGGTTTTTGGTGGGGGGTGTTAGCCTTGGATTTTCGGACAAATTGGTCCCGACTCACGAGCCCCATTTTAAATGAGTATTAGCCTTAGATTTCTAACCTTGTTCATATCCAATCCCTTTTTGTTGGTATTAGACTTCAAATTTATGGGTTAATAGACTTTTCACCCCAAAAATGATAGAACTTGGTTTTTGGTGGGGGGTGTTAGCCTTGGATTTTCGGACAAATTGGTCCTCGACTCGACGAGCCCCATTTTAAATGAGTATTAGCCTTAGTTTTCTAACCTTGTTCATATCCAATCCCTTTTTGTTGGTATTAGACTTCAAATTTATGGGTAATAGACTTTTCACCCCAAAATGATAGAACTTGGTTTTTGGTGGGGGTGTTAGCCTTGGATTTTCGGACAAAGTGGTCCTGACTCGACGAGCCCCATTTTCAATGAGTATTAGCCTTAGATTTCTAACCTTGTTCATATCCAATCCCTTTTAGTTGGTATTAGACTTCAAATTTATGGGTAATAGACTTTTCCCCCCAAAATGATAGAACTTGGTTTTTGGAGGGGGTGTTAGCCTTGGATTTTCGGACAAATTGGTCCGGTCTTCACGAGCACCATTTTAAATGAGTATTAGCCTTAGATTTTTAACCTTGTTCATATTCAATACCTTTTAGTTTGTATTAGACTTCAGATTAATGGGTAATAGACTTTTCCCCCAAAAATGATTGAACTTGGTTTTTGGAGGGGGTGTTAGCCTTGGATTTTCGGACAAATTGGTCCTCCCTCGACGAGCCCCATTTTAAATGAGTATTAGCCTTAGATTTCTAAACTTGTTCATATCCAATCCCTTTTTAGTTGGTATTAGACTTCAAATTTATGGGTAATAGACTTTTCACCCCAAAATGATAGAACTTGGTTTTTGGTGGGCGTGTTAGCCTTGGATTTTCGGACAAATTGGTCCTGACTCGACGAGCCCCATTTAAATGAGTATTAGCCTTATATTTCTAACCTTGTTCATATCCAATCCCTTTTTGTTGGTATTAGACTTAAAATTTACGGGTAATAGACTTTTCACCCCAAAATGATAGAACTTGGTTTTTGGAGGGGGTGTTAGCCTTGGATTTTCGGACAAATTGGTCCGGACTTCACGAGCACCATTTTAAATGAGTATTAGCCTTATATTTCTAACCTTGTTCATATCCAATACCTTTTAGTTTGTATTAGACTTCAGATTAATGGGTAATAGACTTTTCCCCCAAAAAATGATTGAACTTGGTTTTTGAAGGAGGTGTTAGCCTTGGATTTTCGGACAAATTGGTCCTCCTCGACGAGCCCCATTTTAAATGAGTATTAGCCTTAGATTTCTAAACTTGTTCATATCCAATCCCTTTTAGTTGGTATTAGACTTCAAATTTATGGGTAATAGACTTTTCCCCCCAAAATGATAGAACTTGGTTTTTGGTGGGCGTGTTAGCCTTGGATTTTCGGACAAATTGGTCGTGACTCGACGAGCCCCATTTTAAATGATTATTAGCCTTAGATTTCTAACCTTGTTCATATCCAATCCCTTTTTGTTGGTATTAGACTTCAAATTTATGGGTAATAGACTTTTCACCCCAAAAATGATAGAACTTGGTTTTTGGTGGGGGTGTTAGCCTTGGATTTTCGGACAAATTGGTCCTGACTCGCGAGCCCCATTTTAAATGAGTATTAGCCTTAGATTTCTAACCTTGTTCATATCCAATCCCTTTTTGTTGGTATTAGACTTCAAATTTATGGGTAATAGACTTTTCACCCCAAAATGATAGAACTTGGTTTTTGGTGGGGGTGTTAGCCTTGGATTTTCGGACAAATTGGTCCTGACTCGACGAGCCCCATTTTAAATGAGTATTAGCCTTATATTTCTAACCTTGTTCATATCCAATCCCTTTTAGATGGTATTAGACTTCAAATTTATGGTTAATAGACTTTTCCCCCCAAAATGATAGAACTTGGTTTTTGGTGGGGGTGTTAGCCTTGGATTTTCGGACAAATTGGTCCTGACTCGACGAGCCCCATTTTAAATGAGTATTAGCCTTAGATTTATAACCTTGTTCATATCCAATCCCTTTTTGTTGGTATTAGACTTCAAATTTATGGGTAATAGACTTTTCGCCCCAAAATGATAGAACTTGGTTTTTGGAGGGGGTGTTAGCCTTGGATTTTCGGACAAATTGGTCCGGACTTCACGAGCACCATTTTAAATGAGTATTAGCCTTAGATTTTTAACCTTGTTCATATTCAATACCTTTTAGTTTGTATTAGACTTCAGATTAATGGGTAATAGACTTTTCCCCCAAAAATGATTGAACTTGGTTTTTGGAGGGGGTGTTAGCCTTGGATTTTCGGACAAATTGGTCCTCCCTCGACGAGCCCCATTTTAAATGAGTATTAGCCTTAGATTTCTAAACTTGTTCATATCCAATCCCTTTTAGTTGGTATTAGACTTCAAATTTATGGGTAATAGACTCTTCACCCCAAAATGATAGAACTTGGTTTTTGGTGGGCGTGTTAGCCTTGGATTTTCGGACAAATTGGTCCTGACTCGATGAGCCCCATTTTAAATGAGTATTAGCCTTATATTTCTAACCTTGTTCATATCCAATCCCTTTTTGTTGGTATTAGATTTAAAATTTACGGGTAATAGACTTTTCACCCCAAAATGATAGAACTTGGTTTTTGGAGGGGGTGTTAGCCTTGGATTTTCGGACAAATTGGTCCGGACTTCACGAGCACCATTTTAAATGAGTATTAGCCTTATATTTCTAACCTTGTTCATATCCAATACCTTTTAGTTTGTATTAGACTTCAGATTAATGGGTAATAGACTTTTCCCCCAAAAAATGATTGAACTTGGTTTTTGGAGGAGGTGTTAGCCTTGGATTTTTCCGACAAATTGGTCCTCCTCGACGAGCCCCATTTTAAATGAGTATTAGCCTTAGATTTCTAAACTTGTTCATATCCAATCCCTTTTAGTTGGTATTAGACTTCAAATTTATGGGTAATAGACTTTTCCCCCCAAAATGATAGAACTTGGTTTTTGGTGGGGGTGTTAGCCTTGGATTTTCGGACATATTGGTCGTGACTCGACGAGCCCCATTTTAAATGATTATTAGCCTTAGATTTCTAACCTTGTTCATATCCAATCCCTTTTTGTTGGTATTAGACTTCAAATTTATGGGTAATAGACTTTTCACCCCAAAATGATAGAACTTGGTTTTTGGTGGGGGTGTTAGCCTTGGATTTTCGGACAAATTGGTCCTGACTCGACGAGCCCCATTTTAAATGAGTATTAGCCTTAGATTTCTAACCTTGTTCATATCCAATCCCTTTTAGTTGGTATTAGACTTCAAATTTATGGTTAATAGACTTTTCCCCCCAAAATGATAGAACTTGGTTTTTGGTGGGGGTGTTAGCCTTGGATTTTCGGACAAATTGGTCCTGACTCGACGAGCCCCATTTTAAATGAGTATTAGCCTTAGATTTATAACCTTGTTCATATCCAATCCCTTTTTGTTGGTATTAGACTTCAAATTTATGGGTAATAGACTTTTCGCCCCAAAATGATAGAACTTGGTTTTTGGAGGGGGTGTTAGCCTTGGATTTTCGGACAAATTGGTCCGGACTTCACGAGCACCATTTTAAATGAGTATTAGCCTTAGATTTTTAACCTTGTTCATATTCAATACCTTTTAGTTTGTATTAGACTTCAGATTAATGGGTAATAGACTTTTCCCCCAAAAATGATTGAACTTGGTTTTTGGAGGGGGTGTTAGCCTTGGATTTTCGGACAAATTGGTCCTCCCTCGACGAGCCCCATTTTAAATGAGTATTAGCCTTAGATTTCTAAACTTGTTCATATCCAATCCCTTTTAGTTGGTATTAGACTTCAAATTTATGGGTAATAGACTTTTCACCCCAAAATGATAGAACTTGGTTTTTGGTGGGCGTGTTAGCCTTGGATTTTCGGACAAATTGGTCCTGACTCGACGAGCCCCATTTTAAATGAGTATTAGCCTTATATTTCTAACCTTGTTCATATCCAATCCCTTTTTGTTGGTATTAGACTTAAAATTTACGGGTAATAGACTTTTCACCCCAAAAATGATAGAACTTGGTTTTTGGAGGGGGTGTTAGCCTTGGATTTTCGGACAAATTGGTCCGGACTTCACGAGCACCATTTTAAATGAGTATTAGCCTTATATTTCTAACCTTGTTCATATCCAATACCTTTTAGTTTGTATTAGACTTCAGATTAATGGGTAATAGACTTTTCCCCCCAAAAATGATTGAACTTGGTTTTTGGAGGAGGTGTTAGCCTTGGATTTTCAGACAAATTGGTCCTCCCTCGACGAGCCCCATTTTAAATGAGTATTAGCCTTAGATTTCTAAACTTGTTCATATCCAATCCCTTTTAGTTGGTATTAGACTTCAAATTTATGGGTAATAGACTTTTCCCCCCCAAAATGATAGAACTTGGTTTTTGGTGGGGGTGTTAGCCTTGGATTTTCGGACAAATTGGTCGTGACTCGACGAGCCCCATTTTAAATGATTATTAGCCTTAGATTTCTAACCTTGTTCATATCCAATCCCTTTTTGTTGGTATTAGACTTCAAATTTATGGGTAATAGACTTTTCACCCCAAAATGATAGAACTTGGTTTTTGGTGGGGGGTGTTAGCCTTGGATTTTCGGACAAATTGGTCCTGACTCGACGAGCCCCATTTTAAATGAGTATTAGCCTTAGATTTCTAACCTTGTTCATATCCAATCCCTTTTAGTTGGTATTAGACTTCAAATTTATGGGTAATAGACTTTTCCCCCCAAAAATGATAGAACTTGGTTTTTGGTGGGGGGTGTTAGCCTTGGATTTTCGGACAAATTGGTCCCGACTCGACGAGCCCCATTTTAAATGAGTATTAGCCTTAGATTTCTAACCTTGTTCATATCCAATCCCTTTTAGTTGGTATTAGACTTAAAATTTATGGGTAATAGACTTTTCACCCCAAAATGATAGAACTTGGTTTTTGGTGGGGGTGCTAGACTTGGATTTTCGGACAAATTTGTCCCCGACTCGACGAGCCCCATTTTAAATGAGTATTAGCCTTATATTTCTAACCTTGTTCATATCCAATCCCTTTTTGTTGGTATTAGACTTAAAATTTACGGGTAATAGACTTTTCACCCCAAAATGATAGAACTTGGTTTTTGGAGGGGTGTTAGCCTTGGATTTTCGGACAAATTGGTCCGGACTTCACGAGCACCATTTTAAATGAGTATTAGCCTTAGATTTCTAACCTTGTTCATATCCAATACCTTTTAGTTTGTATTAGACTTCAGATTAATGGGTAATAGACTTTTCCCCCAAAAATGATTGAACTTGGTTTTTGGAGGAGGTGTTAGCCTTGGATTTTCAGACAAATTGGTCCTCCCTCGACGAGCCCCATTTTAAATGAGTATTAGCCTTAGATTTCTAAACTTGTTCATATCCAATCCCTTTTAGTTGGTATTAGACTTCAAATTTATGGGTAATAGACTTTTCCCCCCAAAATGATAGAACTTGGTTTTTGGTGGGGGTGTTAGCCTTGGATTTTCGGACAAATTGGTCGTGACTCGACGAGCCCCATTTTAAATGATTATTAGCCTTATATTTCTAACCTTGTTCATATCCAATCCCTTTTTGTTGGTATTAGACTTCAAATTTATGGGTAATAGACTTTTCACCCCAAAATGATAGAACTTGGTTTTTGGTGGGGGGTGTTAGCCTTGGATTTTCGGACAAATTGGTCCTGACTCGACGAGCCCCATTTTAAATGAGTATTAGCCTTAGATTTCTAACCTTGTTCATATCCAATCCCTTTTAGTTGGTATTAGACTTCAAATTTATGGGTAATAGACTTTTCCCCCCAAAATGATAGAACTTGGTTTTTGGTGGGGGTGTTAGCCTTGGATTTTCGGACAAATTGGTCCTGACTCGACGAGCCCCATTTTAAATGAGTATTAGCCTTAGATTTCTAACCTTGTTCATATCCAATCCCTTTTAGTTGGTATTAGATTTAAAATTTATGGGTAATAGACTTTTCACCCCAAAATGATAGAACTTGGTTTTTGGTGGGGGTGCTAGACTTGGATTTTCGGACAAATTTGTCCTGACTCGACGAGCCCCATTTTAAATGAGTATTAGCCTTAGATTTATAACCTTGTTCATATCCAATCCCTTTTAGTTGGTATTAGACTTCAAATTTATGGGTAATAGACTTTTCCCCCCAAAATGATAGAACTTGGTTTTTGGTGGGGGTGTTAGCCTTGGATTTTCGGACAAATTGGTCCTGACTCGACGAGCACCATTTTAAATGAGTATTAGCCTTATATTTCTAACCTTGTTCATATCCAATCCCTTTTTATTGGTATTATACTTCAAATTTATGGGTAATAGACTTTTCACCCCCAAAATGATAGAACTTGGTTTTTGGTGGGGGTGTTAGCCTTGGATTTTCGGACAAATTGGTCCTGACTCGACGAGCCCCATTTTAAATGAGTATTAGCCTTAGATTTATAACCTTGTTCATATCCAATCCCTTTTTTTTGGTATTAGACTTCAAATTTATGGGTAATAGACTTTTCACCCCAAAATGATAGAACTTGGTTTTTGGAGGGGGTGTTAGCCTTGGATTTTCGGACAAATTGGTCCGGACTTCACGAGCACCATTTTAAATGAGTATTAGCCTTAGATTTCTAACCTTGTTCATATCCAATACCTTTTAGTTTGTATTAGACTTCAGATTAATGGGTAATAGACTTTTCCCCAAAAATGATTGAATTTGGTTTTTGGAGGGGGTGTTTGCCTTGGATTTTCGGACAAATTGGTCCTCCCTCGACGAGCCCCATTTTAAATGAGTATTAGACTTAGATTTCTAAACTTGTTCATATCCAATCCCTTTTAGTTGGTATTAGACTTCAAATTTATGGGTAATAGACTTTTCACCCCAAAATGATAGAACTTGGTTTTTGGTGGGGGTGTTAGCCTTGGATTTTCGGACAAATTGGTCCTGAATCGACGAGCCCCATTTTAAATGAGTATTAGCCTTAGATTTCTAACCTTGTTCATATCCAATCCCTTTTTGTTGGTATTAGACTTCAAATTTATGGGTAATATACTTTTCACCGCAAAATGATAGAACTTGGTTTTTGTTGGGGGTGTTAGCCTTGGATTTTCGGACAAATTGGTCCTGACTCGACGAGCCCCATTTTAAATGAGTATTAGCCTTAGATTTCTAACCTTGTTCATATCCAATCCCTTTTAGTTGGTATTAGACTTCAAATTTATGGGTAATAGACTTTTCCCCCTAAAATGATAGAACTTGGTTTTTGGTGGGGGTGTTCGCCTTGGATTTTCGGACAAATTGGTCCTCACTCGACGAGCCCCATTTTAAATGAGTATTAGCCTTAGATTTCTAACCTTGTTCATATCCAATCCCATTTTATTGGTATTAGACTTAAAATTTATGGGTAATAGACTTTTCACCCCAAAATGATAGAACTTGGTTTTTGGTGGGGGTGTTAGCGTTGGATTTTCGGACAAATTGGTCCTGACTCGACGAGCCCCATTTTAAATGAGTATTAGCCTTACATTTATAACCTTGTTCATATCCAATCCCTTTTTGTTGGTATTAGACTTCAAATTTATGGGTAATAGACTTTTCACCCCAAAATGATAGAACTTGGTTTTTGGAGGGGGTGTTAGCCTTGGATTTTCGGACAAATTGGTCCGGACTTCACGAGCACCATTTTAAATGAGTGTTAGCCTTAGATTTCTAACCTTGTTCATATATCCAATACCTTTTAGTTTGTATTAGACTTCAGATTAATGGGTAATAGACTTTTCCCCCAAAAATGATTGAACTTGGTTTTTGGAGGGGGTGTTAGCCTTGGATTTTCGGACAAATTGGTCCTCCCTCGACGAGCCCCATTTTAAATGAGTATTAGCCTTAGATTTCTAAACTTGTTCATATCCAATCCCTTTTAGTTGGTATTAGACTTCAAATTTATGGGTAATAGACTTTTCACCCCAAAATGATAGAACTTGGTTTTTGGTGGGGGTGTTAGCCTTGGATTTTCGGACAAATTGGTCCTGACTCGACGAGCCCCATTTTAAATGAGTATTAGCCTTATATTTCTAACCTTGTTCATATCCAATCCTTTTTTGTTAGTATTAGACTTAAAATTTATGGGTAATAGACTTTTCACCCCAAAATGATAGAAATTGGTTTTTGGAGGGGGTGTTAGCCTTGGATTTTCGGACAAATTGGTCCGGACTTCACGAGCACCATTTTAAATGAGTATTAGCCTTAGATTTCTAACCTTGTTCATATCCAATACCTTTTAGTTTGTATTAGACTTCAGATTAATGGGTAATAGACTTTTCCCCCCAAAAATGATTGAACTTGGTTTTTGGAGGAGGTGTTAGCCTTGGATTTTCAGACAAATTGGTCCCCCCTCGACGAGCCCCATTTTAAATGAGTATTAGCCTTAGATTTCTAACCTTGTTCATATCCAATCCCTTTTTGTTGGTATTAGACTTAAAATTTATGGGTAATAGACTTTTCACCCCAAAATGATAGAACTTGGTTTTTGGTGGGGGTGTTAGCGTTGGATTTTCGGACAAATTGGTCCTGACTCGACGAGCCCCATTTTAAATGAGTATTAGCCTTAGATTTCTAAACTTGTTCATATCCAATCCCTTTTTGTTGGTATTAGACTTCAGATTTATGGGTAATAGACTTTTCACCCCAAAATGATAGAACTTGGTTTTTGGAGGGGGTGTTAGCCTTGGATTTTCGGACAAATTGGTCCGGACTTCACGAGCACCATTTTAAATGAGTGTTAGCCTTAGATTTCTAACCTTGTTCATATATCCAATACCTTTTAGTTTGTATTAGACTTCAGATTAATGGGTAATAGACTTTTCCCCCAAAAATGATTGAACTTGGTTTTTGGAGGGGGTGTTAGCCTTGGATTTTCGGACAAATTGGTCCTCCCTCGACGAGCCCCATTTTAAATGAGTATTAGCCTTAGATTTCTAAACTTGTTCATATCCAATCCCTTTTAGTTGGTATTAGACTTCAAATTTATGGGTAATAGACTTTTCACCCCAAAATGATAGAACTTGGTTTTTTGGAGGGGGTGTTAGCCTTGGATTTTCGGACAAATTGGTCCGGACTTCACGAGCACCATTTTAAATGAGTATTAGCCTTATATTTCTAACCTTGTTCATATCCAATACCTTTTAGTTTGTATTAGACTTCAGATTAATGGGTAATAGACTTTTCCCCCAAAAAATGATTGAACTTGGTTTTTGGAGGAGGTGTTAGCCTTGGATTTTCGGACAAATTGGTCCTCCTCGACGAGCCCCATTTTAAATGAGTATTAGCCTTAGATTTCTAAACTTGTTCATATCCAATCCCTTTTAGTTGGTATTAGACTTCAAATTTATGGGTAATAGACTTTTCCCCCCAAAATGATAGAACTTGGTTTTTGGTGGGGGTGTTAGCCTTGGATTTTCGGACAAATTGGTCGTGACTCGACGAGCCCCATTTTAAATGATTATTAGCCTTAGATTTCTAACCTTGTTTATATCCAATCCCTTTTTGTTGGTATTAGACTTCAAATTTATGGGTAATAGACTTTTCACCCCAAAATGATAGAACTTGGTTTTTGGTGGGGGTGTTAGCCTTGGATTTTCGGACAAATTGGTCCTGACTCGACGAGCCCCATTTTAAATGAGTATTAGCCTTAGATTTCTAACCTTGTTCATATCCAATCCCTTTTAGTTGGTATTAGACTTCAAATTTATGGGTAATAGACTTTTCCCCCCAAAAATGATAGAACTTGGTTTTTGGTGGGGGTGTTAGCCTTGGATTTTCGGACAAATTGGTCCCTGACTCGACGAGCCCCATTTTAAATGAGTATTAGCCTTAGATTTCTAACCTTGTTCATATCCAATCCCTTTTTAGTTGGTATTAGACTTAAAATTTATGGGTAATAGACTTTTCACCCCAAAATGATAGAACTTGGTTTTTGGTGGGGGTGCTAGACTTGGATTTTCGGACAAATTTGTCCTGACTCGACGAGCCCCATTTTAAATGAGTATTAGCCATAGATTTATAACCTTGTTCATATCCAATCCCTTTTAGTTGGTATTAGACTTCAAATTTATGGGTAATAGACTTTTCCCCCCAAAATGATAGAACTTGGTTTTTGGTGGGGGTGTTAGCCTTGGATTTTCGGACAAATTGGTCCTGACTCGACGAGCCCCATTTTAAATGAGTATTAGCCTTATATTTCTAACCTTGTTCATATCCAATCCCTTTTTATTGGTATTATACTTCAAATTTATGGGTAATAGACTTTTCACCCCAAAATGATAGAACTTGGTTTTTGGTGGGGGTGTTAGCCTTGGATTTTCGGACAAATTGGTCCTGACTCGACGAGCCCCATTTTAAATGAGTATTAGCCTTAGATTTATAACCTTGTTCATATCCAATCCCTTTTTGTTGGTATTAGACTTCAAATTTATGGGTAATATACTTTTCACCGCAAAATGATAGAACTTGGTTTTTGTTGGGGGTGTTAGCCTTGGATTTTCGGACAAATTGGTCCTGACTCGACGAGCCCCATTTTAAATGAGTATTAGCCTTAGATTTCTAACCTTGTTCATATCCAATCCCTTTTAGTTGGTATTAGACTTCAAATTTATGGGTAATAGACTTTTCACCCCAAAATGATAGAACTTGGTTTTTGGAGGGGGTGTTAGCCTTGGATTTTCGGACAAATTGGTCCGGACTTCAAGAGCACGATTTTAAATGAGTATTAGCCTTAGATTTCTAACCTTGTTCATATCCAATACCTTTTAGTTTGTATTAGACTTCAGATTAATGGGTAATAGACTTTTCACCCCAAAAATGATTGAACTTGGTTTTTAGAGGGGGTGTTAGCCTTGGATTTTCGGACAAATTGGTCCTCCCTCGACGAGCCCCATTTTAAATGAGTATTAGCCTTATATTTCTAAACTTGTTCATATCCAATCCCTTTTAGTTGGTATTAGACTTCAAATTTATGGGTAATAGACTTTTCACCCCAAAATGATAGAACTTGGTTTTTGGTGGGGGTGTTAGCCTTGGATTTTCGGACAAATTGGTCCTGACTCGACGAGCCCCGTTTTAAATGAGTATTAGCCTTAGATTTCTAACCTTGTTCATATCCAATCCCTCTTTTTTGGTATTAGACTTAAAATTTATGGGTAATATACTTTTCACCGCAAAATGATAGAACTTGGTTTTTGGTGGGGGTGTTAGACTTGGATTTTCGGACAAATTGGTCCTGATTCGACGAGCCCCATTTTAAATGAGTATTAGCCTTAGATTTCTAACCTTGTTCATATCCAATCCCTTTTAGTTGGTATTAGACTTCAAATTTATGGGTAATAGACTTTTCCCCCCAAAATGATAGAACTTGGTTTTTGGTGGGGGTGTTAGCCTTGGATTTTCGGACAAATTGGTCCTGATTCGACGAGCCCCATTTTAAATGAGTATTAGCCTTAGATTTCTAACCTTGTTCATATCCAATCCCTTTTTATTGGTATTAGACTTAAAATTTATGGGTAATAGACTTTTCACCCCAAAATGATAGAACTTGGTTTTTGGTGGGGGTGTTAGCCTTGGATTTTCGGACAAATTGGTCCTGACTCGACGAGCCCCATTTTAAATGAGTATTAGCCTTAGATTTATAACCTTGTTCATATCCAATCCCTTTTTGTTGGTATTAGACTTCAAATTTATGGGTAATAGACTTTTCACCCCAAAATGATAGAACTTGGTTTTTGGAGGGGGTGTTAGCCTTGGATTTTCGGACAAATTGGTCCGGGACTTCACGAGCACCATTTTAAATGAGTATTAGCCTTAGATTTCTAACCTTGTTCATATCCAATACCTTTTAGTTTGTATTAGACTTCAGATTAATGGGTAATAGACTTTTCCCCCCAAAAATGATTGAACTTGGTTTTTGGAGGGGTGTTAGCCTTGGATTTTCGGAAAAATTGGTCCTCCTCGACGAGCCCCATTTTAAATGAGTATTAGCCTTAGATTTCTAAACTTGTTCATATCCAATCCCTTTTAGTTGGTATTAGACTTCAAATTTATGGGTAATAGACTTTTCACCCCAAAATGATAGAACTTGGTTTTTGGTGGGGGTGTTAGCCTTGGATTTTTCGGACATATTGGTCCCTGACTCGACGAGCCCCATTTTAAATGAGTATTAGCCTTAGATTTCTAACCTTGTTCATATCCAATCCCTTTTTGTTGGTATTAGACTTAAAATTTATGGGTAATATACTTTTCACCCGCAAAATGATAGAACTTGGT
>JAPFFH010000829.1:0-11585 GCA_029030765.1 Salix suchowensis | reverse complement strand
ACACGCAGCTGTTAATGAATTCGTTTTATTTCTCAACAGCGTTTTTGAGAAAAACCCAATAGTTGTCTGTCTTCGCATCCGCTGACAGATCCAGTGAAATGTTGGCGCTGTTTAAGATATTGACAATTATATGACGTGTAAATGGCTTAGCCGAGGAGGCGGCTTGTGGGGGTTAACTTTGGTTTTAGCTTCGTATTGTGTTTGTTGCCTCCTAATTTCTGCTGTTTTCCTCATCTTTTGCTAGAGATAATTATGGTTAATGATGCAAATTTGCAATGGGGAAGAAGGCCTCGAAAAAGAATTACAAAGTGCAGGTAGACAATTTCTTCGAAGCGACCAAACAGAACCCAATTAATTGAAAAAAAAAAAAAACTGAATGAAATTAAATAAATTAATATTAAATATGAGATTTTTTTAATTTAATTTTAAATATGAATACGCTTGATTTTGATCATTAAAAAAAGAGAATACACAATTTATTATTTATTTCACAAAAAGATCTAATTAAAATAGTAAATAATCTAAAGAAAGCAAAAACCAGCATTAAAAAGGTGCTAAAGCAACCTGTATTAAAAAAATCCAAACACACTCTGCTTGCTAGTTAAAACTTTTATTTATCTATTTCACATGCTGATTTTGAACATTAATTTCCATTGTTAGAAATTCAATTATAAATCCACTTACAAAATGATCGAGATAAATTATTTAAATTGTCCATGCTACTTACACAGAATATAAATCACATTTTTAATATATATTGAAAATATGATAAATTTTTAAAGTGAAATATAATCATATAAAATAAAAATAAATTAAAAATGATAAATTATTAACTATCAAATCCTTGTTGGTTAGACCATTTTTTCTCTTAAAACTTCTTGCCTTATATTTGTGTTACATCTGCATCAAATGGTATCAAAACCCAATAATCCAGATTATTTGCTTGTAGTTAAAAGAGGGCACAAGGTAGAACATGTTAAGTAGGAGGGAATGAGAAGATTCCCTCTCTTGAGAAAAAAAAAATATTTATGATATAATATTGGTGATAACAAGGGTAAAAATATAGTAGTTACGAGTTGGGTAGCCCGCGCGTTGCGCCGGGCTTTTTATATGTAGCAAACTGATTATTTATGTGGTAAGCAAAGAATTTTTTAGTTGATAAATAGAGAATTGTAAATTTAAAATAATGCTATAATATTTTTTTATGTATTGAATTAGTTGATTATTGTTATAAGCTTAAATACTCAGATAATAATTCAATTACGAAATTTAAAAATTATTAGCGATAAAATTTTTGAAAGATAAGCTAATTGTAATTTAAGTATTGCAAGACCATAATTGATTAATTATTTAGTATGTACTAATTGTTTTGATGGTTATTTAATTGGTTGATGTAAATCTGTAATCAATAAAATGAATGAAAGATGATTTTTTGTTGTCTTCAACTGAATGTGTTGATGGTTAAATATTTTTTAACAGTTACTAAGCATTTAACTGGTTGATAGCAATATTGGAATCGCTGAAATCTATTAAAGATAGATTATTTTTTGTTTGCATTGATCTGGTTGGTTGTTAACATTATTTTATTGGCTTGGAGAATAATTTAGTTACAGTTTGGATCTGAATTGTGTGTTGATTTAATTAACTCATAGATTGCAAAATTGCAATGTTTTGATTATTTGAAGAAAATCGCGATGCGGCGGGTTTTTTTTTATCTATGTTAAAAATTGATTGTTTTTATATGTATTGTATTTGATTATTTTGATATTTCGTTAGTATAATTATATTTAAGAATACTGATATGAAATTTTTTCCTTCAAAAAATCCAAACTCATTTTTCTTCTCTCTCAATATATTTTTAGGCGATAATATTCAATAAATATCAGACATATTAGAAATAAAAATATTGTGATTTGTTTTTAAAACATAAACTTAATTTTTTTGTGTGCTATAATTATTAATTTGCCGTTTAAAAAGAACAGTCTAATGGAAACGGGAAGTGACTTGTATATTTTTTAATTTGACTTGTAGATATTGCAGGTAAATTTGCAAAAAAAAAATTTTTAGATGTTTTGTTTTCCTAGTAATATTAGATCTAAAATATTAAAAATGAAAACAATGGAAATTTTTGTAAAGAAATCAACTTAAATAAAAGAGCACAAAATTAAATTTTGAAGCCAATATTTTTTTTATATAAGATTTATTAATCATATTATTATATTAAATATATTTAAGAAAACATGATATGAATTTCTGTCCTTAAAAAAATCCTAAGTCATTTTTCCTCTCCCTCAATATATTTTTAGGCGATAATATTGAATAAATATTCAAATATATAATTAGTTTTATATATTTTCATTTGACATAAATATACAAATATATAATTAATTTGACATAATTTCCATAATATATTTTATTTAAAGGATAATTTTAGGCTATTTTGTTCTTTATCTATATATTTTTAGGCGATAATATTCAATAAATATTAGAACATAAATTGGTTTAACATATTTTAATTTGATATAAATACACAAATATATAATTAAAAAGTCAAAATACTGCAAATTTATTTCAAGAAATAAACTTAAGTCATTTTTAAGAAAACATGATATGAATTTCTGTTCTTAAAAAAATCCTAAGTCATTTTTCCTCTCTCTCAATATATTTTTAGGCGATAATATTGAATAAATGTTCAAACATATAATTAGTTTTACATATTTTCATTTGACATAAATATACAAATATATAATTAATTTGACATAATTTCCATAATATATTTAATTTAAAGGATAATCTTAGGCTATTTTGTTCTCTCTCTATATATTCTTAGGCGATAATATCCAATAAATATTAGAATATATAATTGGTTTAACATATTTTAATTTGATATAAATACATAAATATATAATTAAAAAGCCAAAACACTGCAAATTTATTTCAAGAAATAAACTTAAACAAAAGAGCACAAAATTTAATTTTGAAGCCAATATTTTTTGTTATGTATATTATTATTGTTATTATTATTATTATTGTTATTATTATTGTTATTATTGTTATTATTATTATTGTTATTATTATTATTATTGAAATAATTGTTATTATTATTATTATTATTATTGTTGTTGTTGTTGTTGTTATTGTTATTATTATTATTATTATTATTGTGTTAAGTACACTTATATATACATGGACAAAAGTAGACATTATTCTACAAATAAAAAAAAATTAAATTTGTGAATGTGTTTTAATCGGTTACTTGTAATTATGTGGCCGATCATCTACTATTATATAACTATATTAAATGTATCTCAGAATACTTATATTAATTTTTTATATTGAAAAAATCCTAGGTCATGTTTTCTCTTCCCTATATATATTCTTAGGCGAAAGACTAAAAATATATAAAAAAAAATTAACACCATTACTGTCAAAACAATAGAAATTATTAAATTATGAAGAGCAAAAAAAATATTAACAAAAGAGTTACTAACAAAAATAATTGTTATTATTATTATTATTGTTATTATTATTGTTATTATTATTATTATTATTGTTATTATTATTGTTATTATTGTTATTATTATTATTATTATTGTTATTATTGTTATTATTATTATTGTTATTATTATGATTGAAATAATTGTTGTTATTATTATTATTATTGTTGTTGTTATTATTGTTATTATTATTATTATTATTGTGTTAAGTACACTTATATATACATGGACAAAAGTAGACATTATTTTAAAAATAAAAAAAATTAAATTTGTGAATGTGTTTTAATCGGTTATTTGTAATTGTGTGGCCGATCATCTACTATTATATAACTATATTAAATGTATCTCAGAATACTTATATTACTTTTTTATATTGAAAAAATCCTAGGTCATGTTTTCTTTTCCCTATATATATTCTCAGGCGAAAGACTAAAAATATATATATAAAAAATTAACACCATTACTGTCAAAACAATAGAAATTATTAAATTATGAAGAGGAAAAAAAATATTAACAAAAGAGTTACTAACAAAAATAATTGTTGTTATTATTATTATTATTATTATTATTATTATTATTGTTGTTATTATTATTATTGAAATAATTGTTATTATTATTATTATTATTATTATTATTATTGTTATTATTATTATTATCATTATCGTTGTTATTATTATTATTGTTGTTGTGTTAAGTACACTTATATATACATGGACAAAAGTAGACATTATTCTACAAATAAAAAAAATTAAATTTGTGAATGTGTTTTAATCGGTTATTTGTAATTGTGTGGCCGATCATCTACTATTATATAATTTTTGATATTAAAAAAATCCTAGGTCATGTTTTCTTTTTCCTATATATATTCTTAGGGAAAGACTAAAAATATATATTAAAAAAATTAACACCATTACTGTCAAAACAATAAAAATTATTAAATTATGAAGAGCAAAAAAAATATTAACAAAATAATTACTAACAAAAATAATTGTTGTTATTATTATTATTATTATTATTATTATTATTATTATTGGTATTATTATTATTGTTATTATTATTGTTATTATTATTGTTATTATTGTTATTATTATTATTTTTGAAATAATTGTTATTATTATTATTATTATTATTATTATTATTATTATTATTATTATTATTATTAATTATTTGAAATGAGGGACAAAATTGAAAACAATATAACCTGCTGCACTAAATAAATTAAGGGATCTAATAGAAAACTGAAAAATTAAAAGAAGAAGGACTGACATGCAAATTGCATATATATCAATTTGAATGCAAGGACGAAATTGAAAGAATTTGAAACTTGGATTACAGAAATCAAACAAAAGCCAAGGGACTGAAATGCATGCACAATAACTCGGGGGACTGATATTGATTCCGGCACTGAGGAGAGAGAAAAGAGGACATACACGTTCAACCGACCATTGGAGCCTACACGTCCATATTTGAAGCGCACGCGCCACTCCATGCGATTCAGGGAAGAGTTGCGAATCGTCTGGACAGGCGGAGGAAAAATTTTCACCGCCTTATGACGCCGCACGCGCCGCCTGAATCAACCGGGATCACGAAACGCGCCGACGCGCCCCGTACGGCCTGCTGACAGCGCTGACGCAAGGGCACAGTAACGTCGTGGTCAATTACTAAACCACCCCTGAGCCGAATGGATAGATTTTGTCGTTTCGGGGGCTACGAACGTCATTACACATTTTCAAAAATATTAAAAAAAAAAGAGTTCCGGCGGACCGAACCGGACCGAACCGGACCGGTCCGTACGTGGTCAATGACGTTCGTGCCCCTCAGCGTAAACCGTGTTTTTGTCTTATTATCGGGGACGAAATTGGTAAAACACTGTTCATAGGCGGAAAAAAAAAAAAAAAAAGGGTGGACGAACTCGCGCGACGCACGGAAGATAAAGCTCGCGTCCACAGTGAAAGTAGAGTGCATGAACAGTGATGAATAGTAATTTCCGTAATCTTTTAGTTATTTGTTAATGTGAAGACTTTCTTGATGTGTTTATTTCATCTAAGTCAACTAGCCACATGATACCGACACGTCACAGGTCAATGAAGCACATGATGCGGTTAGGAAAGAACATTTTAAATAACTAAAAAATGCAAACAAAGGATTTTCCAGTCCCGTGGCTTTAACAGTTTTCATCAAACGAAAATGCAATTCAACTCAAGAACCGTGATTCGAAGACAACTAGATGACTAGAGCTTTAAAATATATTTTTGGTTATCATGATTATTATTTTTTTATGACTTATTTTTCTATGATCTAATTAAAATAAAATCAACTTATTTAATCTAATATGAGTCCCAAAATGTTTTTTTTTTTTCTCTCGTTTTTAAAACACCGAACAACATCGTCTTTTATTAAAAAGAGGTAACACAAGTCAAACATGACCTGTAATGAATAAGGATCCACATATTTACATGCATACAATGCCAATAGACAGACAGATGATCTTCTGTGATAAACATGTGGATTCTTCACATATTCTTGGGACCTTCTTCTCCGGAGACTAGCTCGTTTAGTTTGTTAAGCAATAAATCGAAATCATCCTGGCTTTTAATGAGGCTGAGGCGCACATAGCGATCTTCTGCGTAGAACAGACTACCTTCACGGCCAATGATGTTGGCAGCTGCTTGCAGGACTGCAGAACAGTGCTTGTCTTCTTCCTTCTCGCACTTTAACCATCCATAAGCTGCAATGTATTTGAAATTGTTGACGCCATCTTGCACATGGTGATACATACATATATATATCAAGCAGAGTGTAAATACCCTGTTCTCAAAACATTTCTTATCTTTGGCTTAGAGTTACCTGGTGAAACTCCACTGATTTTCTGGAAGTAGGTGCAGTACTTGGGGGCAAGTTTTTGCAGAGAGAAGCGTTTCGACATTGAAATGACCTTGTTCAATTTCTCCCAGCGTTTTTTCATTGTCTCGTGTCCAAATTCGAATATGTCCCTCCCCCCCACTGCAAGGACTGCTTTTAGAAGCTTCAGGGATCTCAACTGGCTATCCCTAGAAACTCCCATGGTATTCAAGGCCAGGTATGTTGACATTCTCTGGTAGATGGCCTCGTCTTTAACGATTGCCCACCTGTATAAAACAAATTACATGGACAGGGTGCCATTGCAAGGGACTAGCAACACCACAGCAACGCAGTATTTTTCACCGAGGATGACACAGGTTTCCAGTACCGAATAACATTGTTAATGCATAATCTTGGGAATGCTTAGCAATGAGAAGACTCGAAATGTGTTCTGTGGAAAATTGTTTAAAACAAAAGTTACAACAAACAGAATACGTGCTGTGCATAAAAGAGTAAATTTTTGGTGTTACCCGAATCTAGAGCCAGCATGGCCAGTAAGCTTGGAAAGAGTGAATATCATCACATCACCATCTGCTGGAGCTGGAATGGCCGTAAAATGTGGCCAATAATACGCATGGTCATGGATTGTTTTGACATTTGAGCCATGGAGAACAGCCTTATTCAGCTGTCCATCAGGATTGTTTGGTGAAGTTACAAACTCGATTATCTCCGTACCAGCGTCTGAATTGTTCTTCCACAAGGATGTATCCCCTTGAAAATTGAAATTTACTGATCGAAAAATGTCTGTCTGCAGTTCATAAACCTGTAAGGCTTTGGTAGCAACATCAGAATTATCGCCGATATCAATGCAGCATCTAAAATGTCATCTCTAGAAATTAATAAAAAACCAAGAATCAGAGTGTTCCCAACCGGATAAAAAGGAATTGAAGCCACCACCCTGGCAGGCGAGGAAGAGTTATCTGGAGATAAAGCATGGACTGCAGCGTTAAGGAGTTGAGTTGAGCCAGCACCAAATACAATATATCTTTTATCAGTGCATGCATTTCCTACAATGGAATGTACTTTGCGGATGTGTTTCTCGAGCTCTTCAGAGATGAAAGAATTATCGCTATATTTGTAGCTCATCCGGTGCCACCCTGCTACTACAAGTGCACTGCTGGCTGCATGCTGCATCCAGAAGGGTTCCAGGAACAGAGGATCCCCACTGCAATAGAGATAGTGATGGTGTGGTTACTTCGATTAAGATAAGACTCAATAACGTCTATGATTGTTTGTCATATATTTTGATTAAGTTTTAGTAGAATGAAATTAAATATTTCTAGATAAAGTGTTGAAAGTAAACATGATTTTCATTTTTATAAAAAAACACAATAATTAGTCTATTGGTTAAGAACTGGTTGATCAATTTTATTGAAAAAAATATTTTTAGTGCTATAATTATGATTTTCTTTAAATAGCTTAATTCCCTGTTTGCTTAGGATTTGAAATCTATAAATAGATTTATAATTGGAAACATAATGAAGAAGTGTGTAGAGCGAAATATACAAGAGAAAAAACACTTGATAAGATTGTATTCATCTCAAGTCTTTTTCTTGTTCTTTAGTTTTGTATTTTAGTTTTTGCTGTCCTTGAGCTTCTACCACGCCTATTTTTTCTTCCAACAAGTGATATTAGAGCTTGTTTTTGATTATTTGACATGCCCAATCCAAACTTCTTACTTCAATATCCTCGTTTGACAAAGGATAACTATGAAACTTGGTGTATCTGTGTGAAAGCTTGACTATATTTTCAAGATGTATATTAAACAATTGAAAAAATCTTTGAAGAGTCTATGGAAGGAGAACATTGACTTCATCCTAAAGACAAGCCATGCAAGAAGTATGGAAAAAGGATAAATAAACACTCAGAATCATCCATCAATATCTAGATGATGCTATTTTTGATATAGTGACTAACGCAACCACCACTAAGCTACCATGAAACGTTTTATAACAATCAACCAAGGATATGAAAAATTTAAGAAAGGTACGTCTACAAAAGTTACGAGGATATTTTTTTAAAATTATATATGTTTGAATGAGAGAATATTTTAGATTACCTTGTTAGAGTATTGGCCATATAAAATAAAATGAAGAGATATGAAGATAAGATGTAAGAAACAAGTGTACTAGAAAATATATTACGTTCGCTACAAAAAAGTCAATATATGGTGGTCGCGATAAAAGAGTATTTTCTAAGAATTCAATATCTCCTGGGAAAATTACAAGCCTATGAAGAAAGAGTCAAAGAAATTCAGGAAGATAGGGGTGCACAAACGCTCTTCTTAAAATTATCTACAAAAGAAAAGTAAAATGACTCTAGATATACCCAAGAAGGTAAAAGATGTGGATAAGGCAAAAAAAGGAGGAAAAAGCAAATATGGAAGAGGAGGCCGAGATAACCTTAAAAAGTTCACTAGTCGATCAAATAAAGTAAATCGGTTGATCGATTCCATTGACAATAGCAATATGAGACCGAAGTTTGACAAAAAAAAGGTCAAGGGATATAATTGTCAAAATATAGGTCATTTTGCTCGGGATTACTAGAATCCAACTATGAACGTTGAAGAGAATGCTAGTCTCGTGGTAAAAAAGGACAAATAAACCACCCTATTACTAGTCCATAAGGAGCAAATACAAGCCAAATAAAACATGTAGCATCTTGACAATGCTGCCAGTAATCACATGTGTGGAGATACAGACAAGTTTGTAAAGCTTGATCAATTAATTAAAGGCAACATCACCTTTGCGGGTCATTCAAAAGTTACCATAAAAGGAAAAGATACAATTCTTATTAGATTAAAAAATAGTATTTGTCAATTTATTAATGATGTTTATTATATCTTGGCTGTAAAAAAACAATATATTACATTTGGAACAATCATTAAAGAGGGGTTGTGAAATTACAATGAAATATCATAATTTGACATTACTTGATAATCATGCAGCCATGAATGATTGCAAAGGTAACCATGACAAATAATAAAATGCTTTTGCTAAATAAATGATAAATAATAGAATGCTTTTGCAAAGGTAACCATGACAAATAATAGAATGCTTTTGCTAAATATAGAGACAAACATGCCTAAATACAGAGACAAACATGCCTAAATACCTAAAAACATGTGTGAAAGATGAGACTTAATTTTGACATACAAGACTCGGGTATGTAAATTTTAATAGCTTGAAGATATGATATAAAAAGAGATTTTAAAGGGTCTACCATCCATTAAACATATAAATCACTTGTGTGAAAAATGTTTAGAGTGTAAACAATTTCACAAGAGCTTTCCAAAGGAGTCAACATCAAGAGCAAATTAATCTACACGAGATATATGCAAAAATCTATGATCCTATTTAACCATGTTTGTTTGGTAAAAAAAAATATTTTGTATTTTTATTAATGACTATAGTTGAAAAACATAGGTACATGGCGTAAAAAAAATCTAATATATTTAATTGTTGTAAGAAGTTTAAGGTATTTTTTTATAAAAAAAAATGGTTACACTATAAAATCACTTGGGACATATAGAAAATTGAATTTTGTTCAAATAAGTTTAATAAGTTTTGTGAAGATCATGGTATAAATAGACTCTTAATATTGTCTAAAACCACATAATAAAATGGCATGGTGAAGAGAAAAAAATAGAAGCATCCTTAACATAACAAAAAAACATGCTCAAAACCAAGAAGATGTTAAAGAAAGTTTAGGTTAAAGCTATAGATTATGTTGTTTATTTGTTGAATAAATGTCTTACAAAAGGTATAGGTGTCCTACAAAGTCTTGAATGATATGACTCCACAAGACGCATGGAATAAAAGAAAGCCTAGTGTTACTCACTTAAAGGTATTTGAGAGCATTGACTATATGCATGTATATGATTAAGTAAGGATCAAGCTATATTACAAAAGAAAAAACATAATCTTTGTAAGTTACGATCAAAAGTTTTGAGGATATAAACTTCATAACCTTAATGAAGGAAAAATGATGATCAGTAAAGATGTTGAGCTCAATGAAAAAGGAGCATGATATCGAAAGGTAGATGGTGAGAAATATGATTTTCTACTAGTTCTTGATGAAAAGAAAAAGAAATATAAAGATCATCAAGAACTTATAGTTACATCTTCACAGACACGATATTCAAATGAAGTTTGGAGAAACAATTTTATAATCACATTATCAACTTGTAAAGCCGAATATATAGCTGTTACAACATGTTTTTATCATTTCATATGACTAAAAAGATTATTCAAAGAGTTTCAAATACAACATTGGAGGCCTATAAAAATTTGCATGGACAAGTCATTTGTCATTACCTTAGTAGAGAATCCAATATTTTATGACACAAGTAAGCATACTGACACATGATTTTATTACGTACAAGATTACATTTCAAACAAGAAAGTTGAAACAAAAAAAATATAAAAACCCAAGACCAAGTTGCATATATTTTCACAAAACCATTTAAATATGATATTTTTTTTTTCTAGAAGAGATATATATTAAAGGTTATAAAGAAATCAAGTTTAAAGGAAGATGTTCAAAGTAAATATAATTTTGATTTTTCTAAAGAAAAAAGAATCCAGTCTACTGGTTAAGAACCAGTTGACCATTTGAATTAAATGAATCAGTAATCCGTTTCAATTGATAGAATCATTTTTTCTACTATGATTAAAATATTCAGAGTAATTTAATTTTTTGTTTGTCTAGAATTTAAAGTCAATAAATAAACTTATAATCATAAGCCTAAAACATAACTGTGTAAGAAAATTTACAAGAAAAAAACCTTTAATAAGATCATCTTCCTCTCGTTTCTTCTTCTTTTTCTTTAATTTTGTATTTTTATTTTTGTTGTTATTAAACTTCTACTACATCTATTCTTCTTCTAACAGTAAGATCTCTAACATGAATTAGCTGCTTACTCTCAAATTCTAAATGGCTCGTCGTTGACTGTAACTGCATAGGATTGTCAACAAAACTTATCATAACTAAGCAGCGATTATAAGAATAGATTTTTCAATCCATCAAATTTCGTTTCTCTGCTGCTATGGAGTCTGCAGAATAGAGAACTGATAGATTATCATTCATTGAAAGGAATTCTAGGCGAAACTGAATTTCTTGAGGGAATCTCGGTCTCAAAGATACCATTAATGAATCTTCAAGAACCTCCCCCTTCCATCATATCCC
>JAPFFH010000828.1:0-11597 GCA_029030765.1 Salix suchowensis | reverse complement strand
GAATTTATATGGGTTGCCTGAGGTGACAATTAGCATTATTTGCTTGGTGCAATCGAAGGATTGATTTTCGCCATTGTTTCTAACTTCATACAATAGATTAATATTTTTGGTATTGATAACCTGTGTCATCCATCATCTACCAAAATATAAAATGATATATATATATATTTTCAACTATATTATAGATACAAGGAAAGGAAGTCTAGGGCAGAATGCTCATGATCAAAGATTGAGTTATTTTTATGTTTTCTTAATAATATGATCGCATGTTTGTTAAATCTGGATAATTACATGGACAAAATTAGTCAGATTCTTTGCAAATCCAAACAAAAAATAAATGATCGGATCAATCTGCTACATGCCCAACATATGAGCTGGGAATTTTAGGGTTTTCGTAGAAATTAATTAATATTTACTATGGGGGCAGGGTGCAATTATTTGTTATTCAGGGACTGTAATGTTTATTTCAATTATTTACTTAACAGTTATTTACTTTGTAATGGGGGGTTATCGGGATAGTTAATTTAATCATGGGTAGTTATCAATGTATCAGGAATGTCTATTTAAGTCTGGGATTAAATAGAATATGCATCGAATTTCTAAATCAAACCAAAAATTAGTGTGGAGGTCCTGGCTCCTTCAATTGTCAGAATTCAATACTTTCAATTTTATTAAGCTGCTAACAAGTGGTATCAGAGCCATCGTTCCCGCGACATGGCTGAGGGCACAAGGCTATCACAACTATCAGATACAGTCCATCATTTACAAGAAGTTACTACAAAGTTGACAGAAAATCAATCTAGACATGGAATACTCATGGAAGGCATTCTCCAACAACTCAACAATTTGGCTTCCAGTTATGAAGGTCTAGCGCAGGTTACAACAAGACTCAATTCAGGAGAAGGGACTTCTACAAATACAAGGGGACCTACTAACCCTTTGTGTGAAGTTAGTGGAGGCATACAAGCAAGAACAATTCGACTGGATTTTCCTAGGTTCGATGGTGGAGATCCTAGTGAGTGGATCTTAAAGGCACATCAATTCTTCTCTTACTTTGGTACTCCTGAGAATCAGAAACTGGAGTTTGCGTCCTTTCACATGGAGGGGAAGGCATTAACATGGTTCTACTGGTTGAAGGACTTCAGTCCTGTGGCAAGTTGGGAAGAGTTCTTGGAGGCATTACGGGTCAGATTTGGTCCAACAGCTTTTGAGGATTTTGTAGGGGCATTTACTAAGCTGAAACAAACAGGGAGTGTTGAAGAATATCAGACAACATTCGAGATCTTATCGAATAAAGTAAGTGGAGTAAGTGAGGAGTTTAGAATCAGCACCTTTCTAAGTGGATTGAAGGATGAATTGCGCATCATTGTCACCATGTTTAAGCCAAATACTCTCGCTGCAGCATTTGGTTTAGCACGCCTACAAGAGGAAGAAGTTAATAGGCAACACAACCCTTACAAAACCCATTCAAACCAAAACACCTCTTACACCACTACCTTTCGGCCTGCACCAAAACACCCAAATTTCAACACCATTGCTAGACTTCCAGCCCCAAACCCAGTCCTCAAACTACCAGCCCCATAACCTTTGAGAACCCAACCTGCATTTCAAAGAAAAAATCCTTACCCCATCAAAAGAATTAATTCCAACCAAATGCAAGAGAGAAGGGAAAAAGGGCTATGTTATTTCTGTGATGAGAGGTACCAACCTGGTCACAAGTGCAATAGACCAAGGCTGTATTTGCTCGAAGGAATGGATTTCGAGGAAGAAGAAGTAGATGAAGAAGAGACTTACACTGCTAAAAATGTGAAACAATTATTATCAAGTAAAACACTAAAAGGCAAGAAATGTTGTTCTCCCACGCACGGTAGATTCCTGCTCATGGTCTTTTTGGGGTGTTTGCGATCGGAAATATTTATGAAAAAAATTTAAAAAAATTTATTTTTTATTTTAGATTAATTTTTTTTGAGTTTTTAGATTATTTTGATGTGCTGATATCAAAAATGATTTTAAAAAAATAAGAAAAATATTATTTTAATATATTTTTAAACAAAAAATACTTTTAAAAATAACGGCAATCACACTCCCAGACAATTACTTAGTTGCTGTTTGGCATAACTTTTTTACCCGTGGTTTGAAAAAAATAGATTGAAAAAAAGCTGAAGAGTGTTTGGTTAAGTGGAAAGTTGAAAAAAGTTTGCTGGGTCCCACGGGTAAACCCGGGTTGCATGAGAAGCTAAAAAAAACATGCTTTTCTTGAGCTTGCAGAGAAAGGAGAGAGGGTGAATAATATATATATATATATATATATATATATATATATATATATATATATATATATATATATATATATATTAAGGGGCGAGTCGGGGGTGGGGGGCTCGGGGTTGTTAAAGTATAGTTATTAAACGAAGTTTGTATGCCGCGCGATGCGTCGGTTTTTTTTTATCTATGTAGAAAATTGATTGTTTTTTATATGTATTGTATTTAATTATTTTAATATTTAATTAATATAATTATAATTGATAAAATCTGTATAATCAAAATGGAAAGTGGTTTGTATATTTTGTAATTGCGGATAACGTAGGTAATTTGTTTTTTTTCTGAGTATTTTTTTCTCGATAATATTAGATTTGACACATTATAAAAATTATTTTTTTTCCACAAATAAACTTATATTTTATGTGTGGTATAATTAGTTATTTTAATGTTCAATAACTAAAATTTCAATAGATCAAATATGTTAGAAATGATTTTTTTTGCATGGTATAATTTCGTATGCTTGTCCGCGCATTACGTCGTGGGTTTTTTTCTATGTAGAAAAATAATTGATTTCTTACATGTTGTAATTAGTTGTTTAAATATTTAATTAGCAACATTATAATATACAAAATATGCAACAAATTATTTTTTTTACCCGCCTAAAAGGAATAGTGTAATCGAAATGGGAAGTGGTTTGTATATTTTTTAATTGTAGATAACCTAGGTAAATCTGTCAAAAAAAGATTTAGTTGTTTTTTTTCCTCAGTAATATTACATATGACACATTAAAAATAAAAACATTGTAAATTTTTGAAGAAATAAACTAAATTTCTTTGCGTGCTATAATGACTTATTTGCCGTATAAAAGGAATAGTGTAATCGAAACGGGAAGTGATCCGCATAATTTTTGATAGGAATAGCGTAATCGAAATGGGAAACGGTCCGTATATTTTTTAATTGTAGATAACCTAGGCAAACTTGTTAAAAAAAATTGAGTTGTTTATTTATCCCAGTAATATTAGATTTAAAATATTAAAAATGAAAATATTGGATTTTTTTTTTTAAGAAATAAACTTAAACAAAAGACTATTAAATTTAAATTGTAAGCCACAATTTTTCTATATAAGGTTTATTAATCATATGATTATATTAAATATATTTAAGAATATTGATATTAATTTAAAAAAAAAACAAATGCTAGGTCATATTTAAGAAACGGGAAGTGACTCTTATATATTTTAATTGTAGATAATGTAGGTAAATTTGTCAAAAAAAAATTTGAGATGTATTTTTTTTCCAGTAATATGAGATCTACAATATTAAAAATCAAAAAACTTAAAATCTTTGTACAGAAATAAACTTAAATAAAAGAGCACAAAATTAAATTTTGAAGCCAAATTTTTTTTTTTATATAAGATTTATTCATCATATTATTATATTAAATGTATTTAAGAATACTGATATGAATTTTTGCCCTTCAAAAAATCCTAGGTCATTTTTTCTCTCTCTTTATATATTTTGAGGCGATAATATTAAATAAATATTTAAACATATAATTAGTTTCACATACTTTAATTTGATATAAATATACAAATATATAATTAATTTGACATACTTTCAATAATATATTTAATTTAAAGGACAATCTTAGGCCATTTTTTTTTCTCTCAATATATATTTTTAGGCGATAATATTCAATAAATATTAGAACATATAATTGGTTTGACATATTTTAATTTGACATAAATATACAAATATATAATTAAAAAATCAAAACACTGAAAATGTTTTTCAAGAAATAAACTTAAACAAAAGAGCACAAAATTTAATTTTGAAGTCAATTTGTTTTTTTTTATTTTATAAGATGTATTCATCATATTATTATATTAAATGTATTTAAGAATACTGATATGAATTTTTGTTCTTCAAAAAATTCTAGGTCATTTTTCCTCTCTCTCTATATATTTTTAGGCGATAATATTAAATAAATATTTAAAGATATAATTAGTTTAACATACTTTAATTTGACATAAATATACAAATATATAATTAATTTGACATACTTTCAATAATATTTAAAAACAAACTAATATTATTATTCTTATTGAGTTAATAATTGGAAAAATTTCAATCAAAGAAAAAAAATGTCAATAAATTGTTTTTTTTAAAAAAAAACATAAGTGAAAAAAAAAATTAAGGTAAAAAAAAACGTCAAAATAAATAAACAAATAAAAAAACCATCAAAATAATAAAAAAAAAAAAACATAAGTGGAAAAAAAAAAGCGAACAAAACATAAAAAAGCAAAAGTGAAGAAAAGAATGGCACTGGCAGGGGTCGAACCCCTGCCCCTCTTAAAGACACAGGTGTGTCTTTGCCAGTGGGCTACATACCTTTTGTTGTTTCTTTTTGTGAAAGAATATATAAATAGTATATTTATTGTTCAAAACGAAAAAAAAAAGAGAGCATGTACACCTGCGAAGCAGCGGGTGAAATTGCCAATGAACAGTGGATATGGGTCTTGAGCTACAGAAATGAGCAGTGAACGTGCGATCCCTTTTAGTTTCTTTAGTAATAACAATATATATATATATATATATATATATATAAAATATAATATATGTTTATTAATATAAAAAATATATTTTTAATATTAAAATAATCTAAAAATTAATTAAAATATAAATAAAATTTATATAATATATGTTTATTAATATATAAAATATATTTTTAATATTAAAATAATCTAAAAACTAATTAAAATATAAATAATGTTTACAATATATGTTTATTAATATAAAATATATATTTTTAATATTAAAATAATCTAAAAACTAATTAAAATATAAATAATGTTTACAATATATGTTTATTAATATAAAAAATATATTTTTAATATTAAAATAATCCAAAAATTAATTAACATATGAATAATGTTTACATAATATATGTTTATTAATATCAAATATATTTTTAATATTAAAATAATCTAAAAATTAATTAAAATATAAATAATTTTTAACCTTAAACTCAACCACAGTTTTAACCAAACACTTCACAACTTATTTTGAACCGCAGCAAAAATACTTTTATTGAAACTGCTTTTTTCAAACCTCAACCACAAAAACAAAAGCAATACCAAACATGCCCTTAATATATCTACAAAAATACTTTAAAAAATAAACATAGTACCAAACCCTATCCAGAAACTTACTGATTAATATTCTAAAATGATTTTATATTATTTTATCTGAAAACCTAATGATTAAGATTCTAAAATGATTTTATATTATTTTCTCACGGTATCTGTCACTAGCCACACTGGGCCTGTTTGGTATTGCGGTTGCTGTTGTGGTTGAGGTTGAAAAAAATCAGTTTTATAAAAAGCACTTTTTATTGCGGTTCAAAATAAGCAGTGAAGTGTTTGGTTAAAACTGTGGTTGAGTTTGAGGTTGATAAAAAATAGTTTCGTATGTTTAGTTATCATGCTTTTCATATTGCTATCAACTTGTGAAATTACTTTAAAGAACACACACACACACACACACACACACACACACACACACACACACACATATATATATATATATATATATATATATATATATATTTTGTTTTTTAAATATTTAATAATTATAATAATAAAATATAATTAATAATTTAAGTAAATTAGACACTTGTTTTTATTCTTCCATCAAGTTACTTGTAATTTCATCACGAACTAAATCTATACGTGAAGGTCTCTGCGATCCCGGAACAATGGTACAATATCATCTAAAATTTGTTTTTTAAATATTTAATAATAATAATAATAATATATAATTAATAATTCAAGTAAATTAGACACTTGTTTTTATTTTTTCATCAAGCTACTTGTAATTTCATCTAAACTAAATCTATACGTAAAGGGTTCTTCGATCCCAAACACAATCGTAAAATATCATTTAAAATAAAATTAGAATTACGAGACAAATATATATATATATATATATATATATATATATATATATATATATATATACCTGAGGGGCGGGAGCTCCATTTTATCAAAATGGTTTGCAACTTTAGAATTGATGGGTCCCACCATCAATTCTAAAGTTGCCAAACACTATATATTGGGTACAAACTGCGTTTTGTTAATACCAAACGGGAGCTAAAGACTTAATGGCTTCGCTTTCTCATCTCCCCTTTAACATTATTCCTAGTAAGCAGAAAAGATTTGATCGGAGAATGGAATTGAGTAGTGGTAGCGTAGTGGGAGGCGTTCCGTTGAATGATCTACCGGAGGAGTGCTGGGAAAACGTACTCTCCCTTACAACTCCTCGTGACGTATGCCGGCTCTGTGCTGTCTCTCCCATCTTCAAGTCGGCCGCCGAATCTGACGTCGTCTGGCAGAGTTTCCTTCCCCACGATCTTGAATCCATCCTGTCTACTTCCCCTGATGCTTCTATCCTGATGTCGTCAGCTTCTTCCAAAAAAGAAGTCTACTTCAGTCTCTGTGACTATCCCATCATTGTTGACAATTGGAGAAAGGTTAAATTCCTTTTTTTTTTTCTCTTCAAAAATAAATAAATTCTGTTTGTTTCCTTTGAATGTTTTTTTACAGGCCCTTTGGTGTTTTGTTTCTTGAACAGCTTTATATTTGATTAAAAAAGTTTTCTCGATCCAATTCACTACTGGACCAGTTAGTTAACATATTCACCAACCAATTTAAAATGGTCAATCTCACTTCAATTAAGAGTTTTTGCTAGAGTAATTTGTTTCTGATCTTTGTAAATCTCCGATGTTTCTTTAGTCAGTATTTGCAAATGAATTAAAGTTGTACTTTTAGCAGTTACTCTAATGTTTTGTTTTATAGAAGTCATCAGTTACATTAGAAACATTGCTTGTCTCCTTGAGTTCTTAATTGTCTGTCGTTTCTAACATACCTGAGCCCCAAAAGATAAAAAAGGATTTTAAACATGACATACATTTAGTGTATGAACATTTAGTGTATGCTACGATCTTGGATAAAGGAATTACAAAAAATGGCTAACATACATTTTAGTGTATTTTAGAATCTCAGAGAAGATCGTCATGAATGATTGTCTTACATTCATTGTATGTCAAAATCCGGGTATAGGGATCACAATGCATAAGCTAATATACATCAAGATCAAGTGTATTTTGAGGAAATTTTCAAAATAATTTTAGAATGTACTTAATTTCATGCCATTTCAGTTTCAATTCTTCTATAGAAGTAGTGAGAAAAGCAAATAAAGGGACTGGACTAGAGGGATTGGAATAATGAGAAAAGTGGAGAAATTCTGCATCTTGTCCCAGAAGCTATGTGACCGATTTGATTTCCTTAAGCAGTGAACTTTTAGGGTTTTGTTAGGATTAATAATTTGTCTGATAGTGTGCTGTATTTGTATTGAATAGAGCTTTTCATTGGAAAAAAAGAGTGGGAAGAAATGTTACATGCTTTCTGCAAGGGATCTCGAAATCCCTAGTCCTCGATTGTGGACATGGAATACCTTTTCTGACTCCAGGTTTACTCTCTCTTAACTATTTTTTCCTTCTAATGGAGGTGATATCCTCGAAATGTAACATGCTTTCTGGAAGGTATCTCATGGCTGTTAATGATGATGGCCTATCTACAGATTTGCAGATGTGGCTGAGCTTAACAATGTGTGTGTGTTTGAAATCCGTGGAAAAATCAGTACTTGTCTGCTGTCCCCACAAACATTATACACAGCATACCTTGTTTACAAGTTTCCACCAACAACTTATGGATTTGATAATCAACCAGTTGATGCCACATTGAGACTGAATGAAGCCGAATTCGGTCCACGGAATGTCAGGTGGAATCCGCAAGGAAGGTGCAGGCACAATAATGGATCAGTAACTGTCAGAGGTGGTGTGCATTATCCAAAGGAAAGAGGAGATGGGTGGCTGGAGATGGAACTTGGCGACTTCTTTAGCGCGGAAGGGGAGGATGGAGAACTGGAAATGAGGGTTTTTGACGATGCTGCTTATTGGAAATACGGGTTTATTCTGGATGGGATTGAGATCAGACCAAAAGATGGTAGGTGGATGAGCAATTATTTCATATATCAGAGTGCAAAACTAGTTTTAGTGTCTTTAATCCATCATTATCAATAACTTATGCTGCTCCATTGCACATCTACGAGTGTCCACTCCTGCTTTTTTGGATTTTTAGGTTTGCTCCAAGGTATCCTTTGAGGTCTTCCTTTCTATTGATGATCGAATCCTGCACTGTCTGTCATCTAGCACTTCTCAGAGTTTATCAAGTCATCATATATTCCATGAAATTCTCCTAAATCCGAGACCCTCGTAGCTGCGAACTAGTCTGAAAAAACCAACTTGAATTTCAAAACCTCGTATATATATATTTAGGGTTCTAAAAAGTCGTGGTGTGATGGCAAATGACTTGCGATCTGCACAGCAGGTCTTGAGTTTGAGTCAGGACGTGCACTCCTTGTAAGAGTTTGGAATAGGCGGGGTTTTATTCGCTCAGCTGGACCCACAAAATATACTTTCCGACTTTCCGGGAGGTGGGGTTTCCTCGAATAAAAAAAAAAAGTTCTAAGAAGTTAGATATCAAGTTATACACTTCATTTTAAATTATGGTCTTCTTGATGTTTTTTCTTCTTTTCTCAGTTTCCAGGGCAGCTAGCTAGTCCAGGCAGTTAAGAGATTCACACAGTGGACTTCATCTGAAACGTGCAAGTTTACTGGGAGAAGCCGATCTTGTTCCATCAGACTCACCGCATAACGCTAGCAATGATAGTATAATATGCCTCTACAATTTCGTCCTTACTGAGTTGTACAATGGAGACTCGCTTTCATAAAACGATCCACTCTATGCCGTTTCGTTGATGAAAAATAAACTAGTTACAATGACTTTGAACCGTGTTTCATCAAGGAAAAATAAACTAGCATGATGTTTTGAGATAAAAGAATATATATATAAAAGAGGTATAAATATATTTAATTGAAGAGATAAATACTAGATTTTAAAATAAATGTATTTATAATAAATAACAAAATTAAAAATACTTCTAGTTGAATAGAAGTAAAGAAAACTTATATGTAGTGAATTTCTATATTTTTAAAATAAAAATATATTTTATTGTTTCCATCTTGTAAAAAATCTCCAATTTTTTTAATTCTAATATAACAATCAAAATTCTAAAAAAAAAAAAAAACAACAACTTATCTAAAGGTATCACTATATTTATCGAAGGTAAAACATGATGAAGAAATTGAATTTTTATCTTCTATTGTTTAAGATAATAATATATGTTACTCTTTAAAGTATTTTTGTTTAAAAATATTAAAATAATAAACACAAACACACAAAAACTTACTTTAAATGTACTTTTTACATCCAAACTATTCCGAAATAAAAATTAATATGCAGAATAAATAAATAAAATTTATAATCTATTTATTTAGTATTACGGTAACTATTGGTTTTTAAAAATATTTTTTGTTTAAAAATGCATCAAATTATAATATATATTTTTAAATTATATTTGATATCAATAAATTAAAATAATCTAAAAACATAAAAAAAACATTAATTTAAAATAATTGTTTTTAAATAATACAAAAACAACTTATATGAGATATCACTATATTTATCAAAGGTAAGACATGGTGAAAAAAATTAATTTTTTATCTTCTATTGTTTAAGATAATAATATATTAAATATACTTTTTACATCAAAATGATTCATTTTTTTTTTAATTTGCAGAATAAATAAATAAATAAAATTTAGAGTATTCAGTACCTTAATGTTTTTTTTTTTTTTAAATATTTTTTACTTATAAATGTATTAAAATAATATATATTTTTAAAATTTATATTTAATATCAACAAATTAAAATAATTTAAAAATATAAAAACTATTAATTTAAAATACTTTTTTTTAAAAATAAAATACAAACACAAACATTCCATTACTAACGTTGGTTGCTCCCGTTGCTCCGAGCCGACACTTTTCACTCTAATATACACACGCAAATGTGAAGAAGATGATTTTGATGGATAGACTGATAAGAAAAAAACTCTATATTTGCAACTTTTTGGTTAATAGTCTTAAAGGAACAATTTTTTTTTTTTTTTTTATCATCTGTAGACACATCTAATATATCCAAAACAACTAATAAAATATTTGAGATGTTAGATGCTATTGTGGAAAGGATTGGAGAGGAAAATGTGGTGCAAATAATTACTGATAATGCTGTGAATTATAAAGCAATAGAGCATTTATTGATGCAAAAAAGAAAATACTTGTATTGGATACCATGCACTGCTCATTATATTGATTTGATATTGGAAGATTTTGAGAAGAAAGTAGAGGTGCATCAAGTAATTATTGCTAAGGGGAGGAGAATCACCACGTACATATATTCAAGAACTATTCTTATTTCCATGCTGAGACACTTCATAAAAGGAATAGATTTGATCAGGCCTGCTGCCACTCGATTTGCCACTGCATACTTAACTCTTGGATGTTTGAACAATTGTAAGATTCAATTGATGACAATGTTCACTTCCGTCTAATGGAGGTCAAGTAGGTTTTTAAAAAGTGAAGAAGGGTAGCATATTCAAAATTGTGTTTTGGACAACAAGTTTTGGCATGATGTCTCTCATTGCATTAAGACAACATATCCTCTTATAAAAGTTCTTCGATTAGTTGATTCAGATGAGACATCGACCATGAGTTTTATATATAAAACAATGATAAAAGCAAAAGAGAAGATACAAGTGAATTTTGGTTCTGTGCAAAAAAGGTGCAAATTATCTATTATGCCAATTATTTGTTTAATATAACTATCTTTTTTTTTATCTTATGCTATTTAATGTTGATGTTAATATCCTTATTTTTGTTTTGTTTTGTAGTTATATACCTATATGGGATATTATTGATGCAAGATGGGAACTTCAACTTCATATACCTTTGCATGTAATTGCTTATTTTTTGAATCCTCATTATCATTATACTACTGATTATAGACAACACACCGACATTAAATATGGAGTATATGACTGCTTACATCAGATGATGCCTAATAAAGAAGAGAGGGCTATAATTGATCTATAACTTGATATATTCACTAATGCAAAGGGGTTATTTGGTATTGAAGCTGCCGTAATAGCAAGGGATAAAAAAACTCTAGTTAAATGGTAGGCTCTTATGGGGATGAATGTCTAGAGCTATAAAAGCTTGCAATTCGAGTTCTAAGCTTGACTTGTAATTCATCTGGATGTGAACGTAACTGAAGTGCATTTGAGATGTTATTTTTTTTTTAAATTATTGCTTTA
>JAPFFH010000827.1:0-11618 GCA_029030765.1 Salix suchowensis | reverse complement strand
CCGTTTGTTTCTTTGGAAAGTGGTTTCCTTTTGGAAAGTGAATTCCGGGGAAAGTGAATTCCTGGAAAGTGAATTCCTGGAAAATGAATTCCGATGTTTGGCAGTGTTATGGAAAATGAACTGGAAAACATTTTCCTGTGTTTGTTTGTGTTATGGAAAATGAACTGGAAAATAATTTATTAATAATTTTTTTTTTAAGTTTATCCTATGTATATTAAATATTTAATATAAAATATTTAATCACTTTAAATAAAAAAATGAAATCAAATAAGTATAATGATGAGTTTTTTTATTATATCCTATATTCATACATAGCTTATTTTATAAAATATTACAATATATGTCATATACTATACTTTATTTCCCCTTTTTAATCCTTTTTAAATGAATGAGATAGATGAATAATATACTGTGGAAGCAAAGTGGATGCTCGTAAATCATCGACTTTCTTCCCAAGACAAAAATGGGGAATTCACCATTCCAAATATTTTCTATGTGGCGTTTTTCATCTTCTGATAACATGATAGTTTTTTCAGCATTCTAAGTTGTAACCTATATTCATGTGGCTTCAGCGAAAGAGTGTATGGAAATTATTGATTCTGGCATAATTTTCCAACAAGTTTCCAATCTGAAACATGATTAAACACATAAGGCGTAATAAAAACACAAGGTTGGTATTGAATTCTCAATGTTCAATCCAGACATAAGATCTGCAAGTCTGGAGTTTCTGGATGATATAATTGATTTAGCATTTGCTAGTCCCACACTGTAAGCAAACATATCAAAATGGAAATTAAGCAAGTTAAAAGCTAAGCTTCTCATTAAAAAACAAAATTTCAGCCGGGATCGCCTTCATATTCTAATTGTTGATGATCCACACGACTCGCAATTGTAGAGGAAAAATATAATCGACCTCGGATCAATTTCATACCAAAAAACAATTCAGAAACAATTTAAACAAAAAGCTTAATAGGACCACATGACCATTTTCAATAACCGGAAGGAAAAAATAAAGTACGCAAAATCAAGTGAATGTTAAGTTTATACACATCAAGACATGACAAATGTCATAAATTCTGCGAGAGACAAAAGGGCCAAAACAACTTGCATTATTTTTGGTGTTCTATAATAAATTAATTAATCATAAATGCAATATGATTGCGGAAATTGTATGACTCTAATTATGTTGTCTGGGTACCCTAATAGAACATGATGGAGATAGAAACCTAAAACAAGAAGATTAGATGGATCTGGTAACTACATTGATAAAATGACAAAGTAACAAGTATATTGCAAACAAAAAATAATCCAAACCGTTATCAAATCATGAGAATAATAAAGGAACTGCACTAGTGCCTCCAATTCATAGTAAATCCATTCTGACTGCACAAACGATGCATAAATAACTTAAAAGTAATTTTCAAACCGATATTGTCAATGGCTTTCACACAGAAACCAATGTATATAACACAAACAGGTATTAAATCTTCGTCAACTACAAATAAGTATAATTCAATTCTTAATTATCAAACAAGCCACAACTTATCAATTCTTAATTATCAATCCAACTATAATACGATTAATCCATGTATCAACTTCATATTTATCCCAATTGCATTTCATAATCAAGAAAATAAAACACAATCGACTCACCATGCATCACCATTAACAAATATCTTAACCAGATAAGCAATAAAAAACACCATCAATAAAAAAACAAAAAACTTGATACTCGAAATCAACGAGCATTACCTAAGAAGCCCCATCAATGATATTATTAATTGGGATAAAAATCAACTTCACGAAGAATCCAACAAATCCCATAACCACGAATCCAATTGCAGTACGAGATGCCACCTTTGTGAATTCTACAAAATAAAAAACAAGCTTTTAAAAATCCCTATTTTTTTCTCTATAATAATCCAATCAAAAATTGAAAGAAAAATAAAAACCTTTTTGATCGGGTTTGTGACAGCGTTTAACGAGTCGGACGCTGTCTTTTGCGAATTCTCTGAGGGGATCGTCGACGGAATCTATGGCGTCCATTTTTGTTGAGGAGTGAATGGGAGATCGAGAGGCCCTAGATAGATTGAATCTCAAAGGTGAGAGATGAGATGGGTTTCAGGGACCGAGAGAGGCGAGAGACGACACAGAGGGACAGAGGAGGCGACGGAAAGAGGAGGCGAGGGACGACGTGGGTTTCAGGCGAGAGGTTACAGGCGAGAGGTTAGGCGACAGAGAGGGAAAGAGATGAGAGACGGTTCTGTGAAGAGAAATGACGGGGAAGAAGGAGAAGGGAAAGGGCTTCGGGAAAGTGTTTTGAAGGGAAAGGAAAGGGAAAGTGTTTTCCCGAACATAAGTTCGGGAAAACACTTTCCTCAGATCAAGTTTATTTTTTGTGTTGACCGAAAAGGTGGGGAAAAGTGTTTCCTTTGACTTAACTTTCCAAAGTGTTGCCAAACACTGGAAAGTGAGGAAAGTGAATTCCTGGAATTCACTTTCCTTGAAACAAACAAGACCTAAGTGTCTATTGAAGATTGTGTGAAAGTATTTTTGAATGAAAAATATTTGAAAAAACAATTTTAACCATATTTTCATACATGCTATAAATTGAGAGAAGCATACCCTATGTAAATAACTCTTATTTAGTTTTTGGGAATGCAATAGCTTGTGATTTTAAATGCATTTTATCTAGGAATTTAAATTATATTTTTTAATAATTTTGATAGGTTAATGTAAAAACAAAACATTTTAATATATTAAAAAAAGCATTTTTAAAAAGTACATGGTATAAAATATATTGAGGATAATATTAATAATCCTTTTTTAGCCCAATAATAAAGATACTGGTGCCTTTGCTTAAACCCTTTTAAGTAGTGGGGCAAGGTGCCTGTTTGAGAATATGATTGCGGTTGTTTTTTAAAGTGTTTTTTTTTATTCAGAAATACATCAAAATGATATATTTTTTAATTTTTTTAAAATTATTTTTGACATCAGTATGTAAAAATAATCTAAAAACACTAAATTTTTTTAATTTAAAATAAAAAATAGAAAAAAAATTATTCAAAAATATTTTTGAAACATAATACCAAATACCCCGTAGTCTATAAAGAAAACTGAAACCTTGATGGTGAGAGTGGAGCTTGCAAGCGACCATGTCCATGGAAAATACATATATATATATATATATATATATATATATATATATATATATATATATATATATATATATGAAATCCCAATTAAATCCTTCCTTCGCTTTCAATTATAAAACTATTAAATAGTAAATTCATGAACTTTTAAAAAGGGAAATTATGTGAGTTTCACAATATTTCTTAATAATTTTTAATTGATATTATGACCTTTTTATATTTTTTATACCTTAAATATTGTAATTGTTTTTGTATCTTTTTTTCTCAATTAAATAACCTAATTAAGGATAGATTTTAGATTTTGCTGGGAGAATTGTTATATTACCTAATATATAAACCACATGGGTGTTTCACTGTAGCACCATGTACTGTAGCATGTGAGTATATGCATAATGGATTGTAATAGTGTATTTTTGGGTCGGTTTGGTTCTCGATTTGCTCGGTTCGGTTGGTTTGCCGGTTTTCCTAATTTTTTATAATTTTTGCACAGTAAAATAGCGCTTTTAGCCCTCGAAAAAGACAAAAAACCGGTTATGGGTGGAGGAGCTCCGCAGTAATTGCACACTTCCGGACCGGACCAGTTTGATCTGCCCACCTTATCATTATTTTATATTTTTCCGAAAATGGCTAATTACGAGTATAGCCCCTAATAAGACAAAATAGCTGACTTATGTATAGGGCTACACCGGTAATTGACCATGCTTTTTTTTCTTTTTTTTCTTTTTACTGTCGGCGCGTGTGTAACACGCGGCCGACAGTATTCCGCCTCACGCCCTCTTTGAGAGGTGCGTGCGTGGTGATGGAGTCGTCGGAGATGGTCTATCGGCGTTGCAGTCGATGCGCCTCCGCCTGGTCTTCCTCCCGGGAGGCGCGTTTTGTCCTCCGACATCCGTGTACGCAGCGGTGGTTAAAACCGCTGCAGCCGTTTCTCTCTCTCCCGCACGTCAAAGTGTCGGAGAGTCCCCCCGGTTGTGTTGCCTTTTCATTTCAGTCCCTGTACTTTTAATTTTGTTTATGATCCTTATTTTTGTTATATAAGTTTTGATTTAGTTCGATTGGGTCCTTCAATTGAAATTAATTGAATGTGCAATTTTCACTTCGATCCTCTTTCTTTTAATTTCTGGATTGGGTTTAAATAATTCAATAAATTCGGTACAGCAGTTTCAATTTTTTCAATTTTGTCCTTTGATTGAAATTGATAATAAATTTGATTTTCATTTCGGTCCTTATACTTTTAATTTTGGATTTTAATCCCTTTATATTTGATTTTCCTTTCGGGCCTTATACTTTTAATGTTTTTTTTTAATCCCTTGATTTCTTTTTATGATTTAAATTTTCTTAAAGTTTTTATGGTTTTTTTAGTCTTTAATTTATTTTATTTTTTTCATTATTGACATAATAATAATAATAATAATAATAATAATAATAATAATAATAATAATAATAATAATAATAATAATAATAATAATAATTTAATTATTTTTCTTACTTAATCTTTTGTTAATGTTTTTAAGAGTTTTTTTCCTCGGTATAATTTGGTAATTTTTATTATTTTGGCAGTGATAGCAATGATAATTTTTTTTTTATTCTTTTGTTTGATCTTTTGTTGAAGTTTTTTTAAAAAAAATTCCTTCCATTTTTTCCCTTTCATTATTAACACAAAAATAAAATAAATAAATGAAAATAATAATAATAATAATAATAATAATAATAATAATAATAATAATAATAATAATAATAATAATAATAATTTAATTGTTTTTCTTACTTACTCTTTTGTTAATGTTTTTGAAGGTTTTTTTCCTCAGAATAATTTGATAGTTTTTATTGTTTTCGCAGTGATAGCAACCATAGTTTTTGTTTTTATTTTATTCTTTTGTTTGATCTTTTGTTGAAGTTTTTAAGATTTTTTTTCTTCCATTTTTTCCCTTTCATTATTAACACAAAAATAAAATAAATAAATGATAATAATAATAATAATAATAATAATAATAATAATAATTTAATTGTTTTTCTTGCTTACTCTTTTGTTAATGTTTTTGAGGTTTTTTTTTTTCCTCAGAATAATTTGATAGTTTTTATTGTGTTGACAGTGATAACAATTATAATTTTTAGTTTTTATTGTATTTTTTTGTTTGATCTTGTTTTGTAGTTTTTACAATTTTTTTTAATCTTACATTCATTTATTTATTCTTTCATGATAATAATAATAATAATAATAATAATAATAATTTAATTGTTTTTCTTGCTTGCTATTTTGTTCATGCTTTTTATTTTTTTCCCGCGGTATAATTTGATAATTTTTATTGTTTTGATAGTAACGACAATAATAATTTTAGATGTTAAGACTCCGATGTTGCTATTGTTATAATATTTTAAATTAATATTGCTTCCTTTTCCCCTTTATTTTTTTATTATTATTTTTATTTGCTCTTTGTATTAAATAATTTTTATAATTTTACTATATGCACAATAATGATTTTAGTGATTAATTTTTTTTTCTTATAAAAAAATTTTGCTCTTTTTTTTAATGTTAGTTCGCGGTCTTTTGTGATCTTTTATGACGGAATACCTATATTCTAAAAGATGTAATCTATGCTTGTGTAACAAACTGTACTTAAAATTTTATACATTTTATCTTTTAATCTAAACTTTTATTTATTTATATCATATAAATTTATCATTGTAAATTTAATTATGTTAAATTATATACACAAGAATACATGCGGCAACATGCGGCAACCGTGCCAATTTACGGCCTCGCATGTAGCCGGGGGTAGTACCGACCACTTTACATGTGCTATTTAAAAAAAATCTAATTTCTCTGGTGTTATTTTTCCAGACCTTTTAAACACCGTGGAAAAACACTAGTCGAGGCTTGCTCTTAACGACGGCGGACTCAAACATCTTTTTCCTAATTAAACGACTAGTCGTTGTTTCTGAGGACCACATGGACTTGAGCTGAACAAGGAAAGGGGAAGGTGGCCCCACACTTACCTTCTGGAAGGACACCCCACCCCACGTGGAATCCTTTATCCACAGCCACGTTTTAAACTGTAGGGAATTTTGTTTTATTTTTTTCTGCTCAGCTCTTTTTATAATTTCGTGGTATTTCTTTTTTTAAAACCCCACTAACTGATAATATATGTGAGAGCCCATTCCAACCACCGCGAGGCCTTTAAAATTGACAGGGCTGATGCATTTATTGACCGCCCGTGGGCCCCACTCCTCCACCACCACGTCACGACAAACTCAATTCGTTAACAAAATCCAATAAAAATGTCTTAACAATGCTGGAAGGGTTATCCTAATCAAGTAAGAAGAATGGCCTAATGAAGTCCTCTACTTATGCATTTAGTTTCTACATGGTCCCTAAGGAATATTTTATCTACCATTGTGGAGTCCCACAATAATTTACGTGTAATTGCAATTGTATCGGCGTATTTTCACTAGCTTAGAATTGTTTTCAAGAACCAATTTATTTGGGAAAGAAAATAATAATAATAAGTGAACAAGTTAGATGGAGATAAAGATTCTATGAAGTAGTGGTTTGATTGAGAAACTATTTTTCTAGAAAGCTAAGTTGAGCTTTCTTGATAATTGAGGGACTATATCGGGTTTGGCTCAAAGAAAAAGAAAAGGAAAGAAATTTGTGAGACAGGAAGGAAGGAAATCAAGAAATTTAAGGACAGTAAAAAGAAGAGGAAAGAAGAACGCGTACTCTAAAGAACACAAACACTGTTGAATCTCCTCTCTCTATCTTGCGTTCTCTCTCTCTCTCTCTCTCTCAGTGAAAAGACCCTTAAATTAGGGTTAGGGTTTTCAAAAACAGAAGTAAGAAAACCCTCTCCATTCATTCACTACAACAACTGAAAGGGAGGGGTTTTCAGTGTTGTAGAGACCCTAATGGGTTCTTCCTGTTTTCCTTCTTCAGTTATCAAGTGGCAATCTTTCACAAAACTGAGACTTTTCTCTCTCTTCTTCGTCTTCTCTCTGTCACTAAACTGTGTCGCTTCTTTTGAGTCTGACAAATCTGTGCTGTTACAGTTCAAGAACTCAGTCTCTGATCCTTCAGGGCTTCTCTCTGGGTGGGATCTGGTCAACACCAACCACTGTCACTGGAACGGCGTGTCGTGTGATGCTAATTCGCGCGTTGTTTCGCTTAATATAACTGGAAATGGAAACTATAGAGGTAAGAACAGTGGAAATGGAAGTGCTTTTTTGTGTTCTGGTGATTCTATTGAGCTTTCACTGTATGGGTTTGGGATTAGGAGAGATTGTAGGGGTAGTAAGGGGATTTTAGTGGGAAAACTGTTGCCTTTTATTGCTAAGTTAAGTGAACTTAGGGTTTTATCATTGCCCTTTAATTGGTTTCGGGGTTTGATACCTAGTGAAATATGGTGCATGGAGAAGTTAGAGGTTCTTGATCTTGAGGGTAATTTGGTTTCCGGGTCGTTGCCGGTTTCATTCTCCGGCTTAAGGAACTTGAGGGTTTTGAATTTAGGGTTTAACAGGATAGAAGGAGAGATACCAGGTTCACTTTCATACTGCCAGGGTTTGGAGATCCTGAATTTAGCAGGCAATCGTATCAATGGGACAATTCCAGGGTTTGTTGGCGGGTTTAAGGGTGTGTATCTGTCATCAAACCAGCTTGGTGGCTCTCTGCCTGTGGAGTTTGGTGATAATTGTGAGAAACTTGAGCATTTGGATTTGTCTGGGAATTTTTTGGTTGGAGGGATTCCTAGTAATTTAGGGAAATGTGGGAAGTTGAGGACACTGTTGTTATATTCAAACCTGTTTGAAGAAATTATTCCACATGAACTCGGTAAGCTTGGGAAGCTAGAAGTGTTGGATGTGTCAAGGAATAGTCTTAGTGGGTCAGTGCCACCTGAGCTTGGAAATTGCTCTGCACTATCTGTGCTTGTGCTTTCGAATATGTTTGATCCATATCAGGATGTTAATGGTATGAGAGGGGACAGCTTGTTGGATCATTCGATTTCTGTGAATGAAGATTTCAACTTTTTTCAAGGGGATATACCTGCAGATGTTCTGACTCTTCCAAACCTGAGGATGTTGTGGGCACCAAGTGCAATGCTTGAGGGCATTTTTATGAGCAACTGGGATTCCTGTGATAGCTTGGAAATGATCAATTTGTCTCATAACTTCTTCAGAGGAGAAATCCCTCATGGGATAAATCGCTGCAATAGGCTGTGGTATCTGGATTTGAGCTTCAATAGGCTTAATGGGGAACTTCTTGAGGAGTTTCCAGTTCCTTGCATGACTGTTTTTGATGTTAGTGGAAACGCACTGTCAGGTTCCATCCCCAGTTTTTATGGCAGCAGTTGCCCTCCTGTTCCCTCCGTGAATGATAATCCCTTGAATGCTCATGATCCATCATCTGCCTATGTATCATTTTTTGCATATAAAGCTCAGACTGGAAGTCCTGCTATGTCACTTGGAGGAAGTGGTGGAATCTCAGTTTTTCATAACTTTGGGAGCAATAACTTTACTGGCACTCTCCAGTCCATTCCTATTGCACCTGTAAGATCAGGAAAGCAAACTGCTTACACTTTTTTGGCTGGAGATAACAAGCTCAGCGGGCCATTCCCAGGTATTTTGTTTGAGAAGTGTCATGGATTGAACATGATGATTGTTAATGTTAGTAGCAATAGAATGTCCGGTCAGATTCCAGCAAATATGGGTCCAATGTGCAGATCTCTCAAGCTTCTGGATGCATCTAAGAATCAGATTATGGGGACCATTCCCCCAAGTGTTGGTGATTTGGTATCTCTCGTTTCTCTTGACATGAGCTGGAACCTTTTGCATGGCCCGATACCATCTAGTTTGAGCCAGATAAAGGGTTTGAAGTACCTGTCGTTTGCTGGTAATGGAATAAATGGTTCCATTCCTTCTAGCTTAGGGAAGTTGCTAGCTTTAGAGGTTCTGGATCTCTCTTCAAACTTGCTTTCTGGAGAGATACCAAATGATCTTGTGAAGTTGAGAAACCTGACTGCTCTTCTTCTCAATAACAATAAACTCTCTGGGCAGATACCCTCTGGTTTGGCAAGTGTGACTTTGCTCTCAATGTTTAATGTCTCCTTCAATAACTTGTCTGGGCCACTGCCATCAAGTAACAATTTGATGCAATGTAGCAGTGTTCTTGGAAATCCCTTATCTACACCCTTGCCGTGTTTTCTCCTTAGCAGTGCCATCTCCAGATTCTCAAGGAAGGGCTTCTGAAGCACAAGGCTATGCTTCTATATCAGGTCAAACCCAGAAGAGACAGGGTGGTGGCTTCACTTCAATTGAGATAGCATCAATAGCCTCTGCATCAGCCATTTTTTCGGTTCTCCTAGCTCTGATATTCCTGTTCATCTACACTAGAAAGTGGAGTCCAAAGTCCAAAATAATGGGATCTGCTAGAAAGGAAGTAACAATCTTCACAGACATTGGGGGTTGCGCTGACATTTGAGAATGTGGTGCGGGCCACTGGAAGTTTTAATGCGAGCAATTGCATTGGCAATGGGGGGGTTTTGGGGGCCACTTACAAGGCAGAGATCTCTCCAGGATTTCTGGTGGCAATTAAAAGGCTTGCAGTTGGACGGTTCCAGGGCATTCAACAGTTTCATGCAGAGATCAAAACCCTTGGAAGGCTCCACCATCCAAATCTTGTCACTTTGATTGGTTATCATGCAAGTGAAACAGAAATGTTTCTCATATATAATTATTTGCCAGGTGGTAATTTGGAAAAGTTTATTCAGGAGAGGTCCACAAGGGCAGTGGATTGGAGGATACTTCACAAAATTGCTCTGGACATAGCTCGTGCACTTGCCTACCTGCACGATCAGTGTGTACCACGTGTACTCCATCGGGATGTTAAGCCCAGCAACATTCTCTTAGATGATGATTTCAATGCCTATTTATCCGATTTTGGTTTGGCCAGGCTCTTGGGAACTTCGGAAACCCATGCAACTACAGGTGTGGCTGGAACTTTTGGGTATGTTGCCCCAGAGTATGCAATGACTTGCCGTGTATCAGATAAGGCTGATGTTTATAGTTACGGGGTTGTGCTGCTTGAGTTACTTTCAGACAAGAAAGCTCTGGATCCTTCATTTTCCCTGTATGGAAATGGTTTTAACATTGTTGCTTGGGCATGTATGCTCCTTCGGCAGGGCAGGGCTAAGGAGTTTTTCACCGGCGGGTTATGGGATGCGGGGCCACATGATGATTTGGTAGAAGTCTTACACCTAGCAGTTGTGTGTACGGTGGACACACTATCTACCAGGCCAACGATGAAGCAGGTTGTGCGACGGTTGAAACAACTGCAACCGCCATCATGCTAGTTGCTTGGGAGGTTCATGTTTGATTTAACATAGTGATTTGTAGTGGAGGGTAAGCCCCATTTAATTTTATGCTTTCTTGGTCCTCGTTTCGGGCTTGTCCATAGGAGCTAAACCTTTAGTTATTTTCCCACTTGTAAATGGTAATATAGTTTTGCCCCCATTTTTCTAATCTGTTCCCCCTCTTAGGGGTCTCAATGATGTATCTGCAAAAGAATGCAGATTATTCATTTGCCACGTGTATAAAGAATCTCAGTTTCCCTTTGCTTTAATGAAGCCATCGAATCGAGATATTCAGATCATGCCATGTGATGATTGAGCTGAACAAATGGTCACTGCTCTTCAAATAAATCGCAGGATAGTCTTGGTTCAGTTGCTTGCATGTCACTTGTGAGGTTCAATTAAAAAGGGGCTTCGGCCATAAAGTTTCCTTGCCGTACATTCTTGGAATGATTTGCATGTTTTCGTTTACTTCCATCTTAACTTCCGCTCATTTTCTTCTCCACGACTATTTTGTCATTCAATTTTGACAACTTTATCACTCTCTGACTCAGCGTTAGCTCCTGTTGAGAATCGAGAAAGATACCGCTCCAACCAGATACACAAATGCAGAAAATTCACCACCACCATTAACAAATGCTTTTATAGCTTGGCGAAAGTCAGATTCTCTCTTTTAAGGGTGGATCATTGGAACACTATCCGAGCGAGGAACCTCTTGGACTCATTGTGGGTTTCGACATATCTCATGTTTTTTAAGAGACTATAAGAAAATGCTTATGCCCAAGAATCACAAGAACATGAGTTTAACTTGCGACAACAAATGGCTTATCTTCCAAAAGAAGAACACATAACAATTACTGAACACATTGGCGAGTTTAAAGGACTCTGTAGCCATTGGGAAGCCTATTCCAGATCAAGAAAAAGTCTTTCACATCCTTCTAATCTTGGTCCACAATATGAAACTTTCACATCAACTATATATAGTTGTAGCCCTTTAGGCCAACATACTAAGAATTGGTCTCTTAAATCCAAAATTTGAATCGAAGGCACAACTGGTTCTCTAAACACATAGATGTCCCAACTTCTTACCTCAATCGTCAAATGGATTCTTTTAAATCATACCCTT